>BLSH010282580.1:332202-348496 GCA_018402905.1 Glandirana rugosa | reverse complement strand
CAATTTCCAAAACTTGTAATCCACATTGCAGGTTTAAAGAGATCCTGTTGCCAGACCGTCCATTTCAACAATGTATACATCCCCCAGAGACTGCTGCTGGGTGCCGCCAACTTGGATGTGATGTAAGGGTTGAATTTTTTAAGCGCCACACCACTGCTAAGAGGTCCAGATACAACTTTATTCCATTAAAGGTCAGGGGTACAGATCAAGAAATAGCCAACGTGTTTTGGGGCCTAAGTGCCGCCTTCATCGGGGCTTGACTGGCAACCAAATGAACAAACCAGTAGTGAGCTGGACCTACAATGATATTTATTCCAGTGTGAGTTGAAAGCCCAGCACCAATCTGCAACTTACAAAAAGAGAGATGATCAGGGCAAGTTACCAATAATAGCTGCTAGCAATAAAGGAGTAACACACAACCTTGATAAGTATAGAGAAAGGTTTTGCAGCGCTATGATGCAAAAAGCTTACGATGCATAGCTGAATCCATGTATATACCACAAAAAGGCATGAAACACTCACACGTAAACTGGAAATCGTAATAAATCTCACTGTTTTATGGTACCTTGTCTCCTGTGTCTGGTATCATGATATGGTGAGAGCGACCGATGGTCCCCTAATTATTTATCAGTGGAGATCCCCGGAGCAGGTGGATGTCTGGAGGTAGGCTGGTATCCATTCATTCCTCGTCATGTTCACTGGATTATGTTGGGCTCAGTACGAGTGTCTGTCTGGTGAGTTTGCATTGCATACGGGTGTTCCTTCGCGATCCACTTTTATGAAACATTGGATGATTTACTACACTATGGGGTTGATTTACTAAAGCTTGAAAGTGCAAAATTTGGCACAGCTCCACACAGAAACCAATCAGATTCAAGGTTTTATTGTCAAAGCTTTATTGAACAAGCTGAGGTTAGAAGCTGATTGGCTAGCATGCACAGCTGCACCAGTTTTTGTACTCTCCAACTTTAGTAAATCAACCCTTATGAGTTTCCTTTTTGATTTTTCTCTTTTTATGGTGAAGTATGAGATGTAAGCACTCATCATCACTTGAAGCTTCCTTTGGCGATCCGCACAGTTACTCAAGGAAGCTCATACAAGGTTTTTTGGTGAGTGATTATTTTTCTCTCAGAATTTGTTTTTTCTGAGGACTTTTTTTGAACTGTACACTTTGTGAACTTATTTTGGTACATATCCTAAGAGAACTTTTGTACTTTATTTGGTGATTGCATCATAGCTCTGCAAAATTAATCAGCAGCTTGTCTTTGCAGTGGTGTGGTGCTTAAATTTCAACCCTTCTTACATTACACTACAGGCCAAGGAGACTGGAGATCCTCTGGGGTGTAGAAGACTCCTGCCCAAGAACCAGATCATTTACACCAACATTAATACCTTAAGATAACAATCACAGTAAAATAAACCTACGGGTCCAGCACTAGCTTTGCTCTTTCCTCAAACAATCTTGGGTGTGATGTCAGCAGACTCAGAACTATAACTTAGTGAGACTCTGTAGCTACCCTTCCCAAGCTTTTTTACTTCAGAGGAACCATTGAAGTAATTTGAAGGTCTTTGGGAACACCAGCTGACAATTGCCCTGACATTGGCGGTCAGTGACAAGAATGCTTCCCTTACAGTGGTGATCAGAATGCCATCCTTACAGGCAGCTAAAAAGATCATGGGTGCCATGCTGCTGGCTCTGCTAAGTGGCATTGGCTATGGAATGAGGGCACCATCAAATAGGAGATGAATCAACTTCAGCTCATGAAACCCCTAGCAACCTCTGAAAGAATTCCATGGAACCCTGGTTGAAAGTGACTGCTCTATAGAATTCCCCTTTACGCCCCTCTGGCTTATCCATAAAAGGTTATGTACGGTCGTGAAGCCGCTGGGCCAGCACTGAGTGCAACTAGACATTCTTAGAAGAGGCGAGCGCTATGGGGGAGGGGGATATGCTAAGAAACTGACTGCTGAAGCAATTTTAAAGGCACATTGCAAGTGACTAAAAGCAATCACAGATATTTTGTGCTTTTTAAGTTGGCTACAGGGTCTCTTTAAAAGGTCTAGATTGTAAAAACATTATCACTAACTTATATTTCTCTGCTACTGCAATCCATAGATTTGGAAATGCTGTTACAAACCGTTTTGGCAATGGAAGCGGGCAATAGAGTGCTATGCACAGGACATCCAATAGATAGATCTCAGCAATGAAGTAATTTTTTAGGCAATGTTTTATCCTTTACTAACCTTGCATCTTCTCACCTTATATTTAATGAGCAAATAACTGGACAAGAGTAACAAAACGGAATAGTTTTAACTCATTTGCATACCATACAAACAGGTCCATGTTAAAGTAGTTCTAAAGGCTCAAGTTTTTTTACTTGAATGCATTCTATGCATTAAGGTAAAAAAAAAACCTAGGTGCAACTCCTCCCCTCAGGACCCCTTATAATTACCTGAGCCCCATTTTGACCCAGTGATGTGCATGGTTCTCTCTCTCCTCATTGACTCACACAGCAGTGGGAGCCATTGGCTAAGTAAGCTAATGAGGAGAGAGCAGGGGTCAAACCACACTCTGTGTGTGAATGGACACACAGACTGCAGCTCGGGAGTGAGCCTGCTGCCCCTGTAGGAAAAGGCTTAGGCCTCATACACACGGACGTTTTTTGACGCCAATGTTTTCTGGCGTTTTTTGCAGCTCTCCATGTTAATCAATGGCCCCATAAAAACGTCGGCGTTTTTGAGCTGTAGGTGGCGTCGGCGTTAGTGAGCAGAAAGTAGAACCCATGGCCATCGCGTTCTGAGGCTGTAACGTTTTGGCATTTTTTGACGCTGACGCCACAATATGCCAACAAACGCCAACAAACGCCACCTATTATTATACCGGCGTTTTTTGACGCCGACGTTTCTAGGTTGAAAAATAGCAGAGGGATGATTTTTTTTTAAAAAACACCTACTGATGCCGACGCTCACTAACGCTCAAAAACGCCGATGCATAACGCCGAAAAACAACAACTTTTTTTCCTTGACGTCGGGCCCGACGTTTTGTTTATTTTTTTAGAAACGTCCGTGTGTATGAGGCCTTACTATTGGGGGCACTTAATGGGGGGGGGGAATAGCCAGGACTGCTGGCGGGGGAGCCAAAAAGAAGAGGATCGGGGCTGCTCTGTGCAAAACCATTGTAAGTATAATTTGTTAGTTTTGTTTTTTTTTTTCAATTCTTTCCTTTAGAATCATTTTAAAAATAATATATCATTCTTTGTGATTGAAAAAATGTTAAAGGATGCCAAGTGTTTCATCCAAAACCATTAATATGTCTTTCGAAAAGGACAAGCTTTTTGATAAACATGCACCAGGATTAAAAAAAAAAAAAAAAAAAATCAAGTTTGGTCATTCATTAACGGAGGCCTTTCACAGTAGTCATTCATCACCAATACAACTTTTACCGACCTGTGTCACTATCGCTGCGATCACTGGGTGGAGGGTGTATGGTGACAGATACACCAAGCTCCGGGCCCTCATTTGTGGCTTTGGGCTTCCCAAGGCTGCTGTCACTCCTGTCATAGGTCCTCTGGCCGTGGCTGGATTTTCTCTCTGGGGCCCCTTGTTTTTCAGCTGAGGAATTAGAAAGGTTATAAAGTCAGAGTCCACTTTCACATCATATTTTGAACTTCTAGAACTCCAATCATCGGTCATTCAAATTCAATTTTATACTATATAACTGCTCTCAATCCCCAGCTTCTTCCAGAAACATTGATAGCAGTTAACAGATAAAGAAAGAACAAAATGGTTAGTAGGTGACAAAGGAAAACCGCCACCCACCCCAGCCATTGGAAAACGCTCTACAATAGGATTTGGAAAGCCTCAGTTCCACTACATTGTATCTTAGATTTAGCAGCAACAGGACACCAATAAATGACTGTTATGAAAGCCAATTGCGCAGTTATGCAACACTGTACCCATAAGACATTTTTATCATTTTTTGAAATAGATAGAGCTTTCATTTCGTGGTTATTTAATCACCACTGTATTTTTTATTTTTTGCTAAACGAAAATTTTGAAAAAAAAAAAAAGTGTTTTTCTCCTTTTCTGTTTTTTTTTTTGCAAATAAGCAATTCTTCACTGATATGCGCTGATGATGCTGCACTGATGGGCATTGATGAGGCTGCACTGATGGGCACCGATGAGGCTGCACCAATGAGCACCGATGAGGCTGCACCGATGGGCACTGAAGAGGCTGCACCGATGGGCACTGATGAGGTGGTTAAATCAACCACACTGTGGGAACCACCAAAGGTCAGGGTTCTTTAAGTGGAGTTGTGGTATTAACACATCAGAAGACAAAGGTTTCTCAACATTTCACTTGTGTTGTGTTCCAGTTATGTTGAATTAATTTCCCCATGGGCCCGAACTACTGTTCATTGACATTCATTACTATGTCCATTTGGAGATTGGTATACATCTGAATCTCTGAAAATTATATTTTCATCCAAAAAAATGAATCGTAACGAAACGCACATGACTATTCATTGCATAATTGCAAGTAATCTGAGTAATTGTGTGATAGCTATGAGTCTATTGGGGTTGCTGACATCATATATAAGATGGCTGTGCCAGCAGTAGTGTCAGGCCTTTTGAATGTCTACATAAGGCCTTTACAGGTAAAAACAATGCATAATAACAATGCAGGTAAAAACAATGCATGAAATATGCAAAGTTTACATATAATCTTATGGGAAGATTATTGTTGAAATGAATGGTTTGGCAATAGGGTCTCTTTAACCTATCCCTTCCATGGGGCATCACGCTGGGGAATGTTAAAACACAGATTGTAGGCAGAAGAAGGTTATACGTGAAACCCTACAGCAATTACCTGTGGCCATCAATGGGCAGATGGGTCTCTAAGAAAAAACGGGAACCTCAAAAGCAATAGATTCTGCTGAATTTCAGCTTGAGGCTCAGCTGATACTGATACAACTGAAACTGAAGGATGCTCCCTTGAAGGATCAATTCTATGCATACATGTTTTCATCTTTGTATGAGGTATAAAAAAGAAAGGTATTTTCGTATTTTGGATAAAGGTATCCCTTTAACTTGAAGAAGAATTACAGGCATCAATATTTTTTACCTCCATTGGTCCAGCTTGGACCAATGTAACTATGCATATACAATAACTTTGGGTTCCCTCCAGAAGCTAGAAATCACTGTAATAGACACCCCTACTCCAGTGATCTCCATGCCTAGTTGAGAAAATAATAAGCCATATCTGAATGGCGTCTGTGCCGGGTGGTCGATCTCCTTTGTTTAGAATGCATGAGGACAGCCGCTTGGCATGGAACCCGGAAGCTAGTGGAGATCACTGTAGTAGTGGTGTCTACTACAGTGGTTTCCAGCTTCTAGGAGGGATCCTACAAGTAAGGTATTATGCATCGTTACATTAGTCCAAGCTGCATGGCACACCTGGATTTCTTCTTTAACTGGCCAATTCTTGGCTTCCTAAATCCCCTCTATTGTGAAAGGACAGAGCAATTGCTGTGGGACTGAGGCTTGTAAACTGTAAAACACAAGGGTCTGAATGAAACATATTTTATCATTAAGTGAATTAGTAAAACGTGCCCCCCCCCATGCTTCAAACCTCCCCGTCCAGTGGTGAATCTATGGAACATTCCGTCATGCATTTGGCTGAATGGAGGGAGTGAAAAAGGTGAAATGTCAAGTTGTTTGGGGGGAATATAAATGGGTCTAATATTGGAAGATACCTTCGGGCTCAAGCTTCGGCCTGGGTTCAACATCTGTGAAAGATACGGGAGGAGCAGAGAGAAGAAAAACAAAACATGGCATGAAGGCAAGCTAAAGGCACAGCGACACCACCCACACCCCTTACACATCACTGAACATCAACATGGAGTCATTGGCACACAAAAGTGACGGCCATTTTGGGAGTGAACCAATATTCAGCCTTCGACATCACTAAGGTATATATGACTGGAACCCCCGGTGAAGAGCTGATAGTTTTGCTTAAGCAAGAAACAACAAGACCTCAGCAAAGAGGGAAGTCATGCATCACAAGTATGGTGTAGAAGGAGAGAAGGGACTGAAAAAGCAGGGAGACAACAAAAACAGGCTCTCTCATCCTTTTTACCCCAGAGGGACCCTTGACATAATGCTCAGATTTTGGGTAACCTCTGGTAAACCAATTCATTGGAGGTCATGGGAAAATGCCCTTTACATTGGTGCCAGTAACACAGATGTCCCCCTTAAAGTGGTGGTCAGAATGCCACCCTTACAGACAACTAAAAGATCATTGGTGTCATGAAGCTGGCTCTGCCAAGTAGTGCTGGCCCTGAAACTATATAGGCAACATCAGATAGAAAGTCAATCAGCCACAGTTCAAGGAATCCCTAGCAACCTGGGGAGGAATCAAAAGAAGATAAAACCTACTGCAAACACTGGCAAAGTGTACTCTGTATAGCAGTATTTCCCAATCCTTTGTCAGTTGCATCACATGCTCTGGAGCTCTGTGAGGTCAGTACTATTAGTTACATTGAAAAAAAAAAAGTTAACTCCTTAATGCCACCTCCTTGCAGCCCTTTATGTGGGCTTTAATGCCCAGGAGGTGACTTGGCTTCGGAATCATGTGACTGTTGTGATTGGCTCTCATAGTGGTCACGTGATTGGGGGCCTGTCTTGCTGGCTCCCAATCAGTGAGTGGGCTCTTAGCACACTACCTTAGGCTGCACGTGTGGCGACTGGGCATTTGAAGCCCACTTTTCTTGCTGCCGCAAATATGCGTTGCATGGTCAGCAAGTGGTTAACAAAGTATATGTAAACTCAAAGTTCTATTTGTTGGGTTCATTAAAGCATTGAATATTGTAACGGTTGCCCTTTTTCAATAAGATATTTGTTTTCACTTTTTTCCATCCCCTGTTGCATCTAAGTGCTGCCGACCTTCTGAAGCCTCTTTGCAGCCTATTTGGTTCAGCAATGCTGACTGGCATTTCACAAGGTGAGTTTCCTGGAGGTGATTACAGTGTGTGTGTGTGTGTGTGTGTGTATATAATATGTCTTCATTGGAATCCTGAGTGACATGGTGACAACACGGGCATACCTAGGAGACACTGGCAACATGTTGTCAACCTATAATAGGAAGTTCCTGAGACATCACCTAAGAATAGAATAGTGTTTTGACCAGCCAGCCAAGCCATAGTGATAGTGCACTTTGTATTGATTTGTGTTAAATATCTAATAATTACTAAATTGTATTAACAAAGTTTAACATTTAATAGCATTTATACCAAAGTTAGAGATCTTGGATGGAAAACTATCAATATTTGGACTATTGGCTTAGTGTGATTGTTGGTTCATTATGGTTACCACCAATGGAACACTTCCCTTAATTTAGGAAAAACTGCATTATAGCATTTTATAGCAAGCAGCACAGGCAAATAGAGAGACAGGACAAAAAAAGAAAGCAACAAAGCAGGAGCAAGATAGAATTATATCAAATATATGAAGATTTTTTTGTTAGATTAAATATTTTAATATACTTAAGGATTAATTAATACAAACAGGGTTGTCGATAGGGGGCACCACCAGTCCTCCTGTAGGGGGCCTGGGCATACAGGGGGACCTGGGCAGCGTAGGGATCAGTGCGATGGGGCGCCAAACGTAGAACAATGCCCTGCGCAGCAGCTGAAAGCCTGTTTCTCCCCCTCTCTCCCGCCGGCTTTCAGTTGCTGGAGGAAGAGACACAGACACAAGGTATCTTTCTGTAATTGTCCCGCCACCGCATCAATCCCCCTCCCTGTGCTGCCCTCATCTGTGTGCCTGGGCCCCCCCTCGTTCCCCTGCAGCACTGCCAGCTTCACTCTCCCACTGGCTGTTATGGGTACACAGGGGGATGAGCTAGTAAATATGTAATTAACCGATCCTCCCTTTTCTGAATTGGACAGTCAGTGATCAGTACTGATCGCTCCTGTGTGCAGTCATAACTGAAGCATATTAAACTGTGTTTACTATATGTCATGAATGAACTGGAGCATCTGCCTCCTGTTCATTTATCTTTAGTGCAGCTACTGCTGTAGAGAAAAGAATTGAAGAATCGGGTTCCTCAATTCCTTTTTCTGTCTAGAAGGTGAGATGTCAGTGGTCTGTTTAGACCCCTGATATTTCACCCAAGCAGCCACACCTGCAAATCTTATACACCAGGTACACATGCACTGGAATGCACACATTTGCTTTCATCCAGTACTCACTGTGTGGGGTTTCATTGCGGGCAAAGATGCTGAACGATTTCTTGGTCTTTGGAAGTTCATCTGGTTTCTTAGCATATACCTGGAAACCGGTGAAGGCGAGAGTTATGTAATAACAGTGGAAAAAAATGACATCATTATTATTATTATACAGATTTTATATAGTGTCAACAGTGTGCACAGCGCTTTACATGAGGGCAGACATTGCATGACTAGAATAGAATAATTTAAATATACCATCTTAAGACCAGTACAACAAATATATAAGCACATTTATATTAAAAAAGTACTATTACTGACATCTGAAGTCACACATATATATATATCTCACCTAGGTGTCTATTCATAAAACATTTGGAAAGTCAGAAGTATTCATGAAAGCTGAAACAAATGTCACAGTATTTTTCTAAGGGATTAATTAATGCCTGCATTGTCAGCTACATGTAGTGGCCAACATAATAGTGGCCAGTATAATTTTCTGAATTACCTCAAAAGCATTTTTGCCCATACTTCTCTCTTCTGGGCCACAGGAGTGCCCCTACTGCACTGTGACGTCAGCTCTTGCTGACCTCAGAGTGGCTTCAGGTACTGGAAGGATCCCGATAATGTCGGGATCCATCCAGGTGCCTGATCGACAACTGGCTCAGCCTCTCAGCGCACCACTGAGAGCCAGAGCCAGCTCTTCTTGCCTCTTCCGCAGCCCGGTGTTTGAGTGAGCGCTGGAGGGGCAGAGCAGAGAGTGGTGACTGAGTCACTGCTCTCTGCATAAAGCGGACTGAGAATGAGCAATCAGTGGTCATGTGATTGTTCAGTTCTCAGGCTTGCGGGGGGGGGCTGCTGCAGCTGGTTTTCCAGCATGACCGTTCAACAGAAGCCAGTCGTTACAACAGTCAGCGAACAGACAGCAGTACACAGCTAACAAAAGTTGGCCGGCTCCTGCTGAACTGGCTGAGATTTGGTACGTGCGTACCATCTTATGCATTGTCACCATAGGATAGCAAGTGAATATGGGAAGAAAAGTAAAAAAAAATGAATGCAGTTATCATATCTAAGGAATGGTAAGCTGCAATATATTACATTTTTGTTTTTATATATAGATGTACTTTCACCGGTTCCCGATCGGCTCGCATACATTTACTGCTGCAGTGTGACTTTGTAGCGCGAATCGCCGTCTTTAAACGGCGGCTTGCGCAATAGCGGGCAGCGCGCTCTCGTGCCCGCCGCACTCTGCAGAGTTGTGGCCAAGGCTCGGGTGGACTCGATCTCTGCCGGTGAGCTGTGATTGCTTGACAGAGCAGAAAAACAGGGAACCGCAGATGAAAACACGGCGGTTCCCCGCTCTGTCAGCCAGCATGTGAGAGATCTACTGATACCTGTACTCGGGATCAGTTAGATCTCTGGTGCCCCTGACAGCCCAGCCCCCTCACAGTTAGAACACACCCAGGGAACACAGCTAACCCCTAGACCCCCCCCCCCCCAAGGTTAACCCCTTCACTTCCTATGACATTTACACAGTAATCAGTGGATATTTAAATTTCTGATCGCTGTATAAATGTCATTGGCCCCAAATGTCCGACATGTCCACTGCAATATCACAGTCCCAATAAAAATCCCAAATCGCTGCCATTACTAGTAAAAAAAAAAAACAAAATTGTAAAAACGTCAGAAATGAATTCTCATGGTTTGTAAATGCGGCAGCTTTTGTGGAAACCAGTAGTGAAGGAACTACTTTTTGGAATCGGTGCAGCGCCGCAAATTCGGCATCGCACCGATTCGGACGGGCAGCGATTTGACATGCCAAATCGCATGACAAAATTGCCCGATGTCAACGTGGGCTTATGGTTGTTTTGTGACCTTTGGGGCCATCTTCCTTGGAGCAAGCAATACCCACGTAGCTGATCCCGGCTCTTAAAGTGGTAGTAAATGCCCGCATTCCAAAATCCACTGACAGGCAGGGTTTTTATAACAGAAGAGACCCTTAGAGGTCTCTTCTGTCATAAAATGTCCGCCCTGCCTGCCAGCAGTATTGTGATCTGGGCCAAGCATGCGCAGCTCAGACTGCATTAATGGCACGCTCTGCATGCGGTGGCAAAGTGAATCCCGTGCGCATGCGTAGAATTGATGTCACCGCAGACCGCCCAATCAAGTGGCCGAGGATTTAAAACCCAGTAACATGGAAGCCACTTGGGATCAAGGGAGTTGTGACAGCCCAGCGCTGGAGGGCTCAGTTTGTAGGCAAGTCGCCCATAATGTACTAGTAGTATACAGTGCATAATAGTACTGTACATTATGATTTAAACCTACAGGGGGGGCATTTCTTTACTATGCACAAGTGACTTTACTAGCGTTTTAAAGGGGAACAGGTGTGTGTGACGTTTAAACCTAAAGGTTCGTGTCTGGAGGTAAGCATCCATTCTCTATCTTTAGTGGTAGAATTCCTCTTTAATTTCACTGTGGGATTCCCAGGACATTTGATAGAAGATTTTTGTTCACCAAATTTTGACACAGATTTGCGTGCTTACTAATCACAAATACTAGCTTTATTCACTATTTGATGTATTTGGCGTTTAATTATTTGATATATTTAGGTATGTGAAAAACACTGGTCATGTTTAATATTTTTACCATAGAATTTATATTTAACTGACTTGCATTTTAGTGCAGTGTTGTTCTCCATTATATGAATCGCAACTTACCATTTTCCGGAAAAAGCCACTTTTAGGCTTCTTGCTATCCGCCGCCTTGGTCTTCACCCCGATGTGCTTCATGTAGGTGGCGATGGCATGAACAATAGCAGAGCTGCGAAGAAATGAAGATGAGTTTCTAGAAAAATCAACACGTCACACACAGTAAAATTGAGTCATTCATGTATTAAACTAGGAACCGTGCTGAGAACGCCTATAAAAACAGGCAACAGCATAGCTTGTATAGGACAAAAGTGAAACACTTTAAGGTATATGGCAGGGATATGCAATTAGCGGACCTCCAGCTGTTGCAAAACTACAAGTCCCATCATGCCTCTGCCTCTGGGAGCCATGCTTGTGGCTGTCATTCTTGCTACGCCTCATTGGAATTGTAGTTCTGCAACATCTGGAGGGCTGCTAATTGCATATCCCTGGTATATGGCATGGTGAGATTTTTTTTCCTGATTCATTTCTGACATGCTGGGTGACCACAAACAGGAAGAAAATATCTAATTCTATTTCTGACAGATAAATGGGGCACCATAAGGTCTACATTTCAGGGTTGTAAAATCTTTTAATGGTGAACTCCAGGAATCAGACAAAATTTACCATCGCAGCCCTCCTTCCCCATGCTCATTTAGTCTAAGGGTGCAGAGATAAAGTTCAGTACTTTCCTTATTCCTGGCTCTGACAGGCTTCTTTCATTTGTGTATTAGTCCAGCACTGAAAGCTCTTTCAGGTGCACCTGCCAGAGTTTTCATACTCGCCTCCTCCATGTGTTGAAAGCCGATAAAAATGGACAAGTGTAAGGATCTGGAGCAACTTTGACAAAGGCCAAATTGTAATGGATAGACGACTGGGTCAGAGCAACTCCAAAACTGAAGCTCTTTTGGGATATTTCCAGTCTGCAGTGGTCAGGACCGACAAAAAGTGGTCTAAGGAAGGAAAACCAGTAAACTGGCGACAGGGTCATGGGCAACCAAGGCTCACTGATACACGTTGGGAGTAGAGGCTGGCTGGTGTAGTCCGATCCAATGGAAGAGCTACTACAGGTCAAATTGCTGAAAGAGTTAATGCTGGTTCTGATAGAAAGATGTTAGTGAAGCAGTTTGCTTCGTATGGGGCTGCATAGGCATAGACCGTCATGGTGCCCACGCTGACCCATGTCCACAGCCAAAAGTACCTACAATGGGCATGTGAGCATCAGAACTGGACCACGGAGAAATGGAAGGTGGTGGCCTGGTCTGATGAATCACATTTTCTTTTACAGCTTGTAAATGGATGGCTGCATGTACAAAACTTACATGGGGAAGAGATGGTACCAAGATGCAGTATGGGAAGAAGGAAAGCTGGTAGAGGCAGATACCACAGAATACCTTCAGAGATCTAGAAGAGTCCATATCTCGATGGGTCAGGGCTGTCTTTGCAGCAAAAGGGGGATCTACTCACCATTAGGTGGGTGTGCATATATACACATACATACAATATACTTTGCTACAATGTGAAGTGAATGTACAGCTTGTATAACAGTGTAAATCTGCTGTCCCCACAAAATAACTCAACACACAGCCATTAATGTCTAAACCGCTGGCAACAAAAGTAAGTACACTCCTATATGAAAATGACCAAATTGGGCCCAAAGTGTCAATATTTTGTGTGGCCACCATTATTTTCCAGCACTGCTTTTACTCTCTTGAGCATGGAGTTCACCAGAGCTTCACAGATTGCCACTGGAGTCCTCTTCCACTCCTCCATGACGACATCATGGAGCTGGTGGATGTTAGAGAATTTGCGCTCCTCCACCTTCTGTTTGAGGATGCCCCACAGATGCTCAATAGGGTTTAGGGCTGGAGACATGCTTGGCCAGTCCATCACCTTTACCCTCAGCTTACTTAGCAAGGCAGTGGTCGTCTTAGAGGTGTGTTTGGGGTCGTTATGTTAGAATACTGCCCTGTGACCCGGTCTCGAAGAGAGGGGATCATGCTCTGCTTCAGTATGTCACAGTACATGTTGGCATTCATGGTTCCCTCAATGAACTGTAGCATATCTCATGCAGCCCCAAACCATGACACCCCCACCACCATGCTTGACTGTAGGCAAGACACACTTGTCTTTGTACTCCTCACCTGGTTGACACCATCTGAACAAAATACGTTTATCTTGGTCTCATCAGACCACAGGACCTGGTTACGGTAATCCAAACTGTTTGCGGGCTTTCTTGGGCATCATCTTTAGAAGAGGATTCCTTCTGGGACGACAGCCATGCAGACCAATTTAACGCAGTGTGCAGCGTAAGGTCTGAGCACTGACAGGCTGACCCCCCACCCCTTCAACCTCTGCAGCAATGCTGGCAGCACTCATACGTCTATTTTCCAAAGACAACCTCTGGATAGGACGCTGAGCACCTGCACTCAACCTCTTTGGTCAACCACGGCGAGGCCTGTTCTGGGTGGAATCTGTCCTGTTAAACCGCTGTATGGTCTTGGACACCGAGTTGCAGCTCAGTTTCAGGGTCTTGGCAATCTTCTTATAGCCTAGGCCATCTTTATGTAGAGCAACAATTCTTTTTTTTAGATCCTCAGAGAGTTCTTTGCCATGAAGTGCCACGTTGAACTTCCAATGACCAGTATGAGAGAGTGAGAGCGATAACACCAAATTTAACACTCCTGCTCCCCATTTACACCTGAGACCTTGCAACACTAACAAGTCACATGACACCGGGGAGGGAAAATGGCTAATTGGGCCAAATTTGGACAGTTTCACTTAGGGTGTACTCACTTTTGTTGCCAGCGGTTTAGACATTAATGGCTGTGTGTTGAGTTATTTTGAGGGGACAGAAAATGTACACCGTTATACAATCTGTACACTCACTACTTTACATTGTAGCAAAGTGTCATTTCTTCAGTGTTATCACATGAAAAGATACAATAAAATATTATAGTATGCACACACTATATTAGCAAAAGTATTGGGATGCCTACCTTTACGCGCAACATGAACTTTAATGGCATCCCAGTCTTTGTCCGTAGGGTTCAATATTGAGTTGGCCCACCCTTTGTAGCATTAACAGCTTCAACTCTTCTGGGAAGGCTGTCCACAAGGTTTAGGAGTGCGTCTATGGGAATGTTTGACCATTCTTCCAGAAGCGCATTTGTGAGGTCAGGCTCTGATGTGCACGAGAAGGCCTGGCTTGCAGTGTCCGCTCTCATTTATCCCAAAGGTGCTCTATCAGGTTGAGGTCAGGACTCTGTGCAGGCCAATCACATTCCTCCACCTCAAACTCGCTTATCCATGTCTTTATGGGCCTTGCTTTGTGCACTGGTCCAAATCATTTGATGGAGGGAGGATTAAGATGTGGGGTTGTTTTCCAGGGGTTGGGCTTGGCCCCATATTTCCAGTGAAGCGAACTCTTAACGCATCAGCATACCAAGACATTTTGGATAATTTCAAGCTCCCAACTTTGTGGGAACATTTGGGGATGGCCCTTTCCTGTTCCAACATGACTGCGCACCAGTGCACAAAGCAAGGTCCATAAAGACATGGATGAGTGAGTTTGGGGTGGAGGAACTTGACTGGCCTGCACAGAGTCTTGACCTCAACCTGATAGAACATCTTTGGGATGAATTAGCGCGGAGACTGCGAGACAGGTCTTCTCATCCACATCAGTGCCTGACCTCACAAGTGTTCTTCTGGAAGAATGGTCAAACGTTCCCATAGACACTCCTAAACCTTGTGGACAGCCTTCCCAGAAGAGTTGAAGCTGTTATAGCTGCAAAGGGTGGGCCAACTCAATATTGAATCCTACGGACTAAGACTGGGATGCCATTAAAGTTCATGTGCGTGTAAAGGCAGGCGTCCCAATACTTTATTGAATATATTATATATAGCACACACACATACATACATACACATACACACAGAGATAGATCTTCTTTAAGTGATGATGCTGAGAGACCGCCCACAGTTTTGAGCAGAAGAGGACAGCGCTAAATCTTATCTCTGCACCCCCAGGCTAAATGAGCATTGCAGGGAAGGGGGGGGCTACAGCAAGGGTAGATTTTGTCTAATTCCTGGAGTTTAGCTTCAAATCAGTTTAGCATTTGTAATAAGAAGGAAAGGAATTGGTTGTGGTTCTATTGTATTAAAATGATGGCAACTATACTGGTGAGGCAGTTGGCGTTACCTTTTCTCCTCGTCCGGAGAGATGCTTGGGCTGTTCGGAAAACAAATAGATACAATTAAAAAAGGGACGGTGGAATGGACAGTCATCAGAAGTGTATTGGCTGTATTTTCCAACTGACAATGCAAAATCAAAGAGAACATGCATTCTGTTTGCCAATACGCATTGGTTTATGACTCAATACTGACCTCTCGTGTTAGGAAAGAAGTATGACTGGAACAAATTGGTTGGCTAGGGCTTTTTATGGCATTATATTTGCATGAACGTTTACAGCTCCAGCAAATAATAAGATACTATACAATACATAGGCCCATTTACATCAATTAATCAGAATTCAGTTAAAGTATATGTAAACCCCAACAACGAACATCTCTTATTTGGTCCCTTCTGGCCTGTTAAATATAATATTGAAAGAATTGTATTATTTTTTTTTTAGATCTGTTGCAAAAAATACCAGTTGAGCCTACCACAAATCTAGTGAGCTGATAACATCCTATACTGCACTCCTTTAGCATTGTTACCAGCTACCAAGATTATAAACACCCACATATCATTCTTCATATTATAAAATAGGAAAAAATCAACAAGGAGAGCAGAACCCTAGCAGGAGATGTGCAGACCTTGGAACCCAAACCCTAAAACCTCAACAACAAAGCCCCAAAGACACCAAGGGATTGATTTACTAAAACTGGAGAGTGCAATATCTGATGCAGCTCTGCATAGAAACCAATCAGCTTCCAGGTTTTATTGTCAAAGCTTAACAGAACAACCTGAAGTTAGAAGCTGATTGGCTACCATGCACAGCTGCACCAGATTTTGCACTCTCCAGTTTTAGTAAATCAACCCCCAAGTAAGTTCACTCTCAACGTGTATGGAAACCAGAACTGGTTTCTGATGCATGGACCCAGTAAGAGAAGACTACAGGATGTTTTCACTGCCTTCTACACTTTTATATTGTACTGTATACCTGCATAAGCCATTAGGTTTTTTACAATTTCAGCACACAACATCTATAGACCATTAAAGGAAAGCGCAAGGGCTGGAAAAAACATCCAACACATTGGTAAAATTATTCATCAACACAGCATGCAAAAGAAACAACCATCAGTAAAAAAAAAAGATAAAAAATGTGTGTGTATATATATATATATAATATTATATTATATATATTAGGGCGTACG
>BLSH010282580.1:307689-321030 GCA_018402905.1 Glandirana rugosa | reverse complement strand
ACATTTCACCCAACATCTGGGCATCATTATGCATATATGACCTGGTTTTTAAGGATGCCCCTTGAGGCCTCCACCTACACCAGGCACTTCTGGAATGAAGGATGTATTATAGCGGGTCTAGCATACTCTGGAGGGATTAAATCTGAGTTGGTCTGGAAAACTACCGCTAGAAAAAAAAAAAAAACTTTCAGAGCTCTCCAAAGCCAGTGAAGTGCTAAGCATCCCACCCTATCAAAAATCACATATTACATATACTTAAGTGAATAAAGGTTAACAAAATTTAAAGATTTTAAAAGGTACCAGAAAATATATCAGATAAAATTTAAAAAATGAAACATTTATTAGAATTTATGAAACATATGAACATATATGAAAACCATGGTAAACTACATGAGCATAATAATGCATTTGAAAACCCGGACGCAGTTCTTGACACTGTCTTCATCAGGGAGATGTATCAAAGTGGTTAAATAGGACCATAAATCATCATATTTCCTGAAAGGGGGAAACCCCCTAAAAAGAAGTTCAGGCTACTGGAGCACAAAGGTCGCCATGGAGTTTCCCACTAATGTTATATCCGAAAAAGTATAAGGCTTCCGGGTCTGCTCAAAATGAATGACAGAAATGCTTGGTAGAATGTATATTCAGCTACATATGAGAGAAACCAAATAATTGGTGGCTACCAAGATGCAAAAAAGGAAAAACAAGACAGGTCCCCACCAAAAAGGGAACAAAAATATGGGCACACCAAATCACATGGTCATTCTGTCCAAAAGCCATATATGTATTACACATACCTACTAGTCCATGGAGTCCAGCGTTGTCTCACTTGCAGGGAAAGTTCTTCACTACTCTTCCTGCACTGTCATCTTGAATTGAGATCCAGCGCATGCGCAGTCATTTCGCAGGGATCTTTGCCAGGTTTATGGGACCTGGCAGAGACCGTGTAGGGATTCTGCACATGCATGAGATCCTGCAAACTGACCCCTGGGATTGTGCAATGTAGAAATGCCAGGAGGTGGTTAGCAGGATCTCATGCATGTGCCAAAATGCTGCAAGGGCTCCCAAAGTGACCCACTGTATGTTTGAGCATGTGCAGGGCCCAGGTACACTATCCTCGCCTAGGCAAGAATTAAGGATATATTTTAGAAAATAAAAAAAGGGGGTATTTACTCTTAAAAAGAAACATTTTTGGAATTGTGTAATAGGGAGAACGGAGGCGGCAGGAGAGAAGACTGCAACAAAGGGGGTGAAGATCCCCAATCTCCCCCCAGCATTCCAAAGCAACTAACCAAGCACAGATCGTAGTTGGTTAACTGCTTGTAGGCAAGGGGTAGAGGGTTGCGTGGGTGATGGTCACGTCCTCCATGTTCCCTCCTCATTGGGCGCCAAGCAAAGGTGACAAGAAGCCTTCCCTTGGGGTGGGTTCTTTTGGGCTATGTTAGGCATACAGGGTCACTTTACCACACATGGGGTACCTTTGCTTTGTGCTGTTTTCATCAATGCCCTGGGACAAGGCTGAGGCTGCCATGGGGGAATACTTGACCTTCAGATGGGCCTTTACCCTTAGAGATGAACGTACACCATGTACACTTGCACCGCAACGGCTCTCCATTTAACTCTTGGTTCCCTGTGACAATGTACTCCATTTCTGTAGTCTTCATTTAGGAGGGACATGCTGAGTCTTGTCCACATCCACCTGTCCAGCATTTTCCACTACGATTCCCCAGTAGAGGAGTGGGTCCCGCCGTGAAATCTGTGTGAGCTCCACACGTGCACGTAACTCTTGAACCTCTGTACAGAGTGGGCAAATCCACTCCCATTGTTCTGGGAGACAGTTCGCTAGCGGAAGGGATGCTGACAACATCTCCCTCGCTACTAGAGGCCACCCCACCTATAACAGGTACACGCCATCAACAGGCTGCTGTAAAACATCAGTTACCCTAGGTAACCACTTTTGTCCTCACACTACTCCACATCGATGTCTTCATACCCCAATGTGGTTACGATCTACCTGCTGAACTATGTGTGCTGGTTACTTGCATTACACCCCTTTCAGTAACTTCAGACCAGGCAGGGACATTTCAATACTTTACTTGAGTGCAAAAATTAGCATCTCAAAGTTCAACATACAAGAACAGGGTTTTTCCTATGTCCCTAATCCTATCTACAGGCTTTTGCTGCCCTGACATACCTGCAAAGGTGAAGTCCACGTAATTATAAGTCCTTCAGAGGCACTCTCCTGTAGATGCAAGTCCTTCAGAGACTTGCTCTAGTCTTTGGGGTGAACATCAGATTCAGATGGCTTTATATGGTGCCATTCTTCTCCTGGGGAGGCTCTTGCAACCTTGGGAATCCTCACTCAAAGTGGCTCCTGCCCCTTGGCAGATCCTCTGGCAGGCAGAATGGAATGGGATGGGAATCATGCTCGGCACTGGGCTGGGCCCCGGACCATGGTCCCTTTCATATCTCACAGGACCAGTGAGTCAGACCCAAAGATACCCGCCAGAAAGCAGAGAAGAGTAAAAAGCGTCAACTCCTACCCTCCAAGCAAGCTGAGACAGCGCCTAGCTGGTTATTGTAACCCGCTTACATGCTTCCCTGGCTGAAAAACCCAGGGAATGACAGCTCTGAAACCAATCATCATTACTTCCAGGTTCATTCTTCTAAGAGGAGATCAGGAAATGGATGTTCCTCCATTTCCTCTGTGGGAAGAGGTTCTGACTGTCTGCCATGGTCCTGGGCTCCCTGGAGAAACAAGAGAGCCCAGGAACCTTTACAAGCGGCAACAAAAAGGGTGGGGGGTTTCCCTTCGCATTGCTTCAAAAGTGATATGGCGGCTGGTAAAAAGGACCCTGCAAGGCCCCAAAACATCCTCTTCTAATGTCTTATGTAACACTGTCTTCACATTAAAACACAAGAAACAAATTATTTCGGAGTGCTAATGACTTTGCCTTTGCTATAGGTATAGATCTACCTGGTTGCCCATCATATAGAAGCTTCCACCAAGAGACCCTCATAGGTTCACTTTACAAAAGCTGCACAAGAGATACAAAAGGAAATCAATCTCCACATCTGCAATATAAAGAGATTACCTGAAATCTTCCAGCTGTCTGCAAATCTCTGGAAACTGATATGCCTGAATTTCCTGCAGATGCTTCTTCAGTGTGTCATCTGGGATGAGGTCTGGCCTTGTCCGATCTGTGACAATAGAGTAGACATGTTTGTCAAGTCATGTTTCGAGATGTAATCCAAACCCAACCCTGCCATTACACCAACAAGGAAGTGTTAGGAAAGTTGAAGCAAACGGTGTTGCATTCACATCCAATGTTATTCCAATTCACAATGTTCCTGCGCAGGGTTTGAAATCAACAAAAATGTGAGTGGTTGTCAGCACAGACGCTTCCAAGCTTTTTAAAGGTATAGATCACCTTTTCATTAAAAAAAAAAAAATGAAAAGGAGAACACTGTACACCCTTAACCCTAGGTCCCCATTGTACTTACTCTCCACCGGTGATGAGATATCACTGCCCCTGCAGTGTAGTGGTCTGGAGATTTGAAAACCCTGCTTTTCAAGCAATTTTTTTCTGTAGGGCTTCCAGAATGGACTAGTGCAATTCTGACTGGTCAAATCTGTCACGAGCTGACACTGCCTAATCAGAATCACTGTGATCCTTCCTGGAAGACCTGCAGAAAGAAGGGGAAGAAAATCAGGAATTCAGATCCCCGGACTGCTACAGCGGTTGCATGGGCAGCGACAGCTCTTCACACATGGAGGCAAGTACGTCTGGGACCAGGGAGGTGGGGAGGGTGTACGGTGATGGTTCACGTTTTCATTTTTTCTAAAAAAGGTGAACTTACACTTTAAGTTATGATGCCGATTCATTACCCAGTAAGTGGGCAGGGGACACAGGAAGCTACAAAGCCCCAATATGCTGCCATTCTTTTTAGTTTCTTGCACGTTTAAAATATTTTAGGCCTGAAGATTAATTAAATACCCACAAACATTATGGGGTTGCTTTACTAAAACTGGAGAGTGCAAAAGCTGGTGCAGCTGTGCATGGTAGCCAATCAGGTTCCAGGTTTTTGTCAAAGCTTAAATCGATAGTAAACTTCGCTTTTGAGCTTGTACCTGGTGTATTTTGATTTTTGTGTTGCCCTAGGCAAGACAAAAATTGGGTGTCCCACTCAGCTAAATTTGTCCCACCTCCTTCCTGTCCGTTGACACCCACCGGTGCCCCAAATGTTTTGACTGCAACCCGAGTGCCCCCAGAGGCCTCTAATAGCGGGCCCGCGGCTATGTCAAGTCTTGACAGAGCCACGGATGAGCAGCTCGACAGAGCCGCCCACTCGTGGCTTCACAGAGCCACGGACAAGCGGTTTGATAGACCCGCGGGCGAGCAGCTTCACAGAGCCGCAAACGAGTGGAGTAGGTGAACAGAGATGACATCATCTCTCTCTGCTCACCCGTATCACTGTTCTTCCACCTGGCCTCTGCAATGTGGGTGGTGTGGCGGGGACTTGGGGAGCATCTCTCACTGCCCCCCCCCCTCCACATTACCTCGGCTGTACATTAAGGAGGGACACTCTGCTGGGGGCACCTGTGTAAAGGGGGACACTCTGCTGGGGGCACCCGATGGAAGGGGGGACACTCTGCTGGGGGCACCCGATGGAAGGAGGGACACTCTGCTGGGGGCACCCGATGGAAGGAGGGACACTCTGCTGGGGGCACCCGATGGAAGGAGGGACACTCTGCTGGGGGCACCCGATGGAATGAGGGACACTCTGCTGGGGGCACCCGATGGAATGAGGGACACTCTGCTGGGGGCACCCGATGGAATGAGGGACACTCTGCTGGGGGCACCCGATGGAATGAGGGACAATCTGCTGGGGGCATCTCACAAACTACAAAGGGGACTTCTTTTGGCTTTCTTTCAACAACAGCTTTCTTCTTGCCACTCTTCCATAAAGGCCAGATTTGTGGAGTGTGGGTCTAATAGTTGTCCTGTGGACAGATTCTCCCACCTGAGCTGTGGATCTCTGCAGATCCTCCAGAGTTACCATGGGCCTCTTGGCTGCTTCTCTGATGAATGCTCCTCTTGCTCGGCCTGTCAGTTTAGGTGGACGGCCATGTCTTGGTAGGTTTGTAGTTGTGCCATACTCTTTTTATTTTAGGATGATGGATTGAACAGAGCTCCGTGAGATATTCAAAGCTTGGGATATTTTTTTTTATAACATAAGCTTGCTTTAACCTCCCTGGCAGTATGATTATGTCAGATTTTTGCATCTCAAAGCGGCATATTGTTTCGCATAGAAATTTGGCATTTTATACTGTAGGCCTGTAATTCTTTGGAATAATTAACTTAACCACTTCCCGATAGGCGGCGGTCGGGTTCGAGCGGCTCTCCCGGGACATAGCCTGCACCTGCAGGCCATATCCCGGTATCATTTTTTAGAGTTGGCGGTCGACTATCCAGGGGTAACGACCGATCTGGCTCGGGAGCCGCTCGGTCGTTACCCCAGGGGGTGGGAAGGGAAACCCCGCCGCCTTCCGCCGCTCTTCTCCGGCCTCCCGTCCCACCGGGAGACCAGAGCGACGATCCGGCGTATCCGCTGGCTGGAAGGAGACCTGACAGAAGCCGTAATCGGCTCCGATCGGGTCTCCCTCGGCAAATTCCAGAAGCGACGTCACAAAGTCACTTCCGGTTTACACGGCGGCTAACGGCGCCAATTTTAAAAAAGTGACAGTATTCAGAATCACCGTTTTTGGCGATCTGAATACTGTGAAGTGCAAAGGAGGGATGGGGGGGGGGTCTTTTAGACCCCCCGGCCCTCCAAAAAGAGTACCTGTCACCATATATTACTATCACAAGGGATGTTTACATTCCTTGTGATAGCAATAAAAGTGATCAGATTTTTTTTTTAAAGGAACAGTGCTAAAAATAAATAAATAAAAAAAAAAAAAAAAAAAAGATTTAAATCGCCACCGTCCCCGCGAGCTCGCGCAGCAAAGAAAACGCATACGTAAGTTGCGCCCACATATGAAAACGGTGTTCAAACGACACATGTGAGGTATCGCCGCGATCGCCAGAGTGTGAGCAATAATTCTAGCAAAAGACCTCCTCTGTAACTCTAACCTGGTAACTGTTAAAAAATTTTAAAGCATCGCCTATGGAACTTTTTAAATACCGGACTTTGTCACCATTCCGCGAGTGCGCGCAATTTTCAACCGTGTCATGTATGGTATCTATTTACTCAGCGTAACATCCTCTTTCATAATATGCAAAAAAATTGGGCTAAATCGCGCTTGAAAGACCGCTGTGCAAATACCGTATGACAAAAAGTATTGCAAAGATGACCATTTTATTCTCTAGGGTGTTTGAAAAAAATATATATATAATGTTTGGGGGTTCTAAGTAATTCTCTAGCAAAAAAAAAGGTTTTTAGCTTGTGACCACCAAATGTAAAAAAGTGTCTAGTAGACATCCTGGGTATTATAAAGTTTAAAAAAAACAAATCAGAAATTATAATATATATGAACAAAAAATTATAATATAATAATTATAAATCTTTATCAAAAATAATAATAATATAATAATAAAATGTATTTAATACTGTAATCTAGTCAAAAACACTGAAATGTGATCAGTTGCAGAATTGTCGCTGTCGACACTTTCAGTGTCTGATGATAAATTTCCCCAAAAATCAGTATCACTCAATTCTGCACGTGATTCTTATTTATTCTCGATGTTTTGTAGTTTATCAAAAAACACTTTTGAAGTAAAGGGACACTTTTTTATGCCATGGATGTTCTCAAGTTTCCAGGCAGAAAGAATGGCATATATAATATAAAAATGCATGCAGGGCACTGGACAAAGCACTAGGGACAAAAGCGATGTGAAATGATTTGATACAGTAATGTAATCGTACAGATTACAGTGTACTGCATGTATTGCGTTTTACACTTTTTGAAGTTGCCGCCAGGCTCCACCCCCACGTGGCGCGACTCTCGCAGGGAATGGAGCCTGGCACACACTACAGCGGGCGCAGGACACAGCCCACGGACACAGCAGGGGGACATGGTAAGTTACGCTGCCTGGGATCCGGCGATGAAATCCCGAGTGGCTTGGGGTTACCGCTTTTGGTAGTGAAAACTCACCCCAAGCCACACTCAGGAATACTGCCAGGGAGGCTACACTTCTCCACAACTTTATCCCTGACCTGTCTGGTAAGGATGGGCTTGGGCATGTTCCCAACCGCACGTGCCCGAGCCCGCCAGGAAGCTGACACTGTGCCTCGCTAATCACAGGCAGTGAGACATAGGCAGACACGGATCGGGAAATGTCTCACTGCCTTTGATTGGCGCGGCACAGTGTCAGCTTCCTGGCGGGCTCGGGCACATGCGGTTGCGAACATGGTTTGTTCCTTGGCCTTCATGATGCTGTTTGTTCACTAAGGTTCTCTAACAAACCTCTGAGGGCTTCACAGAACAGCTGTATTTATAATGAGATTAAATTACACACAGGTGGATTCTCTTTAGTAATTAGGTGACTTCTGAAGGCAATTGGTTCCACTAGATTTTAGGAGTATCAGAGTAAAGGGGGCTGAATACAAATGCACACCACAGTTTTCACATATTTCTTTGTAAAACATTTTGAAAACCATTCATAATTTTCCTTCCACTTCACAATTATGCACCACTTTGTGTTGGTCTATCACATAAAATACCAATAAAATACTTTTATGTTTTTGATTATAACGTGGAAAAAAAATGTGGAAAATTTCAAGGGGTATGAATACTTTTTGAAGGCACTGTATGTGTCAGTGATTAATAGACTTGTGCATGGCTGAAAAATTGTTTTTTTTTTTTGTTTTTTGTTTTTTTCGGAAATTCGAAAATTCAAAAAATTTGGAATTCGGAAATTCAGAAAGAAGAAAGAACATTTGAAATAACAAGCTATTAATTTATTATTTTGACTTATCATAAATTATAATAAGCTATTATTATTTCAAATGTTCTTTCTTATTTGCGAATTTCCGAAATTCGGAAATAAGAAAGAACATTTGAAATAATAATAAATAACTATTAAATTATAGGTATTGGAATCCCCTTGAAAATATGGCTGTTCGTGATAAATTTCATATTTAAGTTCAGTAACAGCCAAATTTTCAAGGAAATTCCAATACTTGTAATTAATAGTTAGTTATTTTTATTTCAAATGTTCTTTCTTCTTTCCGAATTTCGGAAATAAGAAAGAATATAATAATATATTATAGGTATTGGAATTTCCTTGAAAATGTGGCTGTTAGTAATTTAAATATGAAATTTATTACCAACAGCCATATTTTCAAGGAAATTCCAATACTTAAATTTAATAGTTATTTATTATTTCAAATGTTCTTCAAATTTCCGAAATTCAGAAATAAGAAAGAAAGAACATTTGAAATAAGTTATTCATTTATTATTTTAACTTATTATACATTATAATAAGATATTATTTCAAGTGTTCTAAGTTAAAATAATAAATGAATAACTTATTATTTCAAATGTTCTTTCTTATTTTGGAATTTCCAAAATTCAGAAATAAGAAAGAACATTTGAAATAATAATAAATAACTATTAAATTATAGGTATTGGAATTTTCTTGAAAATATGGCTATTAGTGATAAATTTCATATTTCAGTTCACTAAGCCAAACTTTCAAGGAAATTCCAATGCCTATAATTTAATAGTTATTAATTATTTCAAATGTTCTTAGTTATTTTCAAATTTTCAGATTTCTAAATTTCCAAATTATCGCAATTGCAGAATTATCGCAAATTTCCGAATTACCACAGTTACGGCAATTGCCGAATTACCGCGATTCGGAAAAACGAAAATTCGGAAATTGAAAATTCAGAATTTGGAATTCGTCCAAATTGCAGAATTTTGCAAAATTTGATAAAAACAAAATTCGGAACGAAACGAATTGCACAAGCCTAGTGATTAACCACTTCCCGACCGCCGTATGCAAAATGACGGCCGGGAAGTGGCTCAGTTATCCTGACTGGACGTCATATGACGTCCTCAGGATAACAAGCCGCCGCACGCCCGGGGGGGCGCGCATCGCGGCGATCGGTGGTGTGGGAGGTCAGTCTGACCCCCCGCAATACCGATCTCGGTAAAGCGTTTCGATCCGAAGCACTTTACCATGTGACCAGCCGTGACCAATCAAGGCTAGTCACAGTGTAATACAGGAAAGCCGTTTATCTGCAGACCTGAGGAGGGGAGAGCCGATCGGCTGCATCCCTGACAGGGAGGGTTTGTGCTGATGATTTATCAGCACAGCCCTCCCTCGGATCGCCACCCTAGACCACCAGGGAGCCTGCCCAGGGACCACCAGGGATGCGCCCACCCAGGACCACCAGGGAGCCGACCAGGGACCACCAGGGAGACCCCCCTAGACCACCAGGTAAGTGACATACTTCCCAATGTGGATGGCACTCAGTGCCACCTTCAGATGCCACCCTAGACCACCAGGGAATGAGCCCCTATCAATGTATATGCCCACCAGTGCCCCTATCAATGCATACCAGTGCCACATATCAGTGCCCACCATTGCCACCTACCAGTGCCCACCTATCAGTGCCACCTATCAGTGCCCAGTGCCGCCTATGAGTGCCAATCAGTGCTGTCTATTAGTGCCCATCAGTGCCGCTTAGCAGTGTCCGTCAGTGCTGCATATCAGTGCCCATCAGTGCTGTATATCAGTGCCACCTCTCAGTACCCGTCAGTGCTGCTTATCAGTGCCGCCTAACAGTGCTCATCATGGCTGCATATAAGTGCCTCATCATCAGTGCCGCCTCATCAGTGCCAATCAGTACTGCCACATCAGTGCCCGTCAGTGTAGCCTCATCAGTGCCCACCAGTGATGGAGAAAATTTACTTATTTACAAAGTTTTGTGACAAAAATAGAGAACTTTTTCTTTTTTTTTTTTTCAAAATTTTCGGTCTTTTTTTATTTGTAGCGCAAAAAATAAAAATTGCAGGGGTGATCAAATACCACCAAAAGAAAGCTCTATTTGTGGGAACAAAATGATAAAAAAATCTGTTTGGGTGCAGCGTCGCACGACAGCGCAATTGTCATTCAAAGCGCAACAGCACTGAAAACTGAAAATTGGTCTGGTAGTAAAGTGTTCTAAGTGCATAGTATTGAAGTGGTTAATGAATACAAAAGTGATCAGTACTGTGATCGCAGTCTGTATTCTTTCAGTGATCGCCCGCTCTCCATCCAGCAATCTCCCACACTAGCAGTGGCTGCGGGAGGTGGGAAAGTCGGCCAGCAGCTGCATGGAGGGGGCGCCTGGCAATAAGAGGCATGGGAGGACACTGAAGTAGGGGTAGGAGAAGCAGAGGGGGGATCTATTTGGACAAACAGATCCCTCTGTGGCTGTCCTGCAGCTCCCAAAGTCGGCGAGAGGGCAGAGGAGGGAAGCTGAGGGCATCGGTTGTACCACATTAATTCCTAATTCATTATAAATGGTTGTTATTGAGCACACACAATAGGGGGGATTTACTAAAATTGGTGCACACAGACTCTGGTGCAGCTGTGGCAACCAATCAGCTTCTGGGTTTTAGGCTCGGTTCACACTGATGCGGTGCAAATTGATGTGATTTCACAGTGCGATTTGTGTTTTGACAGGGAGCAAATTTAATGAGTGAGGGGCTGGGCATAGCTGGAGATTAAATCCACACTGCACCCGGACTAAACTCGCACAGGACCCTTGTTTTTAATCAGATCAAAAACGCACCGCATGGATGTGAACGGCTTCATTGAAAGCAATGTATTTTCAGAGGACATGCAAATCTATGCCTTTCGGATCGCATCAGTGTGTACCGGCCTTACTGTCAAAGCTTAATTGAACAAGCTGAAGTTAAAGGCTGATAGGTTACTATGTACAGCTGCACCAGATTCTGTGTGCAGCAGCTTTTGTAAACCCCCCAATATGTTACTTATGATTTAAAGAGAAACGAGATTTGAAATGTCAAGTGTTAACACAAATTAAATCTACTGAATTCCAATACATGTATGTGTGCATTACCCCCCGAGGCCAGGAGAGGGCGACAGAGCAGCAGAGAAAATTGTGGTCACCTCTACCGGCGGGAGGGGACAGGAAAACCATGCGCTCACTTTTATCAGCTTCACAACATCTCTGCAGGAAGTGATTTGCCTTTGTGCAGCAACAAGAACACTACACACAGTTTGTTCTCACCGCAGGGAAGCAGCGGCTTCTTGAAAGAGCTGACTTTCTGCTGAACTGGTTACAAATGGCACAAAAGATCAAAGCGGAAGAGACCAAAGTGACATAAGAGGAGGAAATATGAGTAGCAGGGAACTTCCTACTAAATTACCCTGAATTGTTTACAATAAGAAAGGCTCAATAGCAAAATCGTACAGGCTAGCTCCACCCTAAAGTAAAAATAAAGTTTCCCAAGGAGTTATTAATGGGGGGAATAGTGTCCCATCATTGGTATTAATGGGAGGAATAGTGCCCCATCATTGGTATTAATGGGGGGGGAATAGCGCCCTAGAGGCTCTGAAGAAGAGGGTTTGCCCTGGAAACGCGTTAGCCTTGCAAATGGTACCGTCTGGATCCTCCATAGCTGTGGTGGTGATAGACTGATGTCACTGTATATTACTTACGTGCCTTTGACACTGCTCCACTTGTGAGTATATTTTATGCTGGATTTTATCTTTCAATAAATAGTTTTATGGTATTGCACAAGGTTGGTGCGCCCCTCTCTCTTTTGTATTCCCCTCTAGGGGAATAGCGCCCCATCATTGGTATTAATGGGGGGAATAGCGCCCCATCATTGGTATTAATGGAGGGGAATAGCGCCCCATCATTGGTATTAATGGGGGGGAATAGCGCCCCATCATTGGCATTAGTTGGAGGAATAGTGCCCCTTCATTGGTATTAATGGGAGGGAATAGCGCCCCATCATCAGTATTAATGGGGGGAATAGCGCCCCATCATCGGTATTAATGGGGGGAATAGTGCCCCATC
The DNA here is from genome assembly GCA_018402905.1 of Glandirana rugosa. Taxonomy (NCBI): domain Eukaryota; kingdom Metazoa; phylum Chordata; class Amphibia; order Anura; family Ranidae; genus Glandirana; species Glandirana rugosa. The sequence continues at coordinate 308,982 of BLSH010282580.1, read as the reverse complement.
ATTGGTATTAATGGGGGGAACAGTGCCCCATCATTGGTATTAATGGAGGGAAGAGTGCCCCATCATTGGTAGAGGGGAATAGTGCCCCCTCATTGGTATTAATGGGGGAATAGCGCCCCATCATCGGTATTAATGGGGGGAATAGTGCCCCATCATTTGTATTAATGGGGGGAAAAGTGCCCCATTGGTATTAATGGGGGGAATAGTGCCCCATCATTGGTATTAATGGGGGGAATAGTGCCCTATCATTGGTATTAATGGGGGGAATAGTGCCCAATCGTTTATATCAGTGGGAGGACTAGTATCCCGCTGTTGGTGTCAGTGGAAAGAAAGGTGCCCAACCATTAGTGTCAGAGAGAGCAACAGTGCTTAATATCAGTGTTAGAAACAATGCCCCCAAGGGCCGGATTAATGCAAACAAAGGCCCATCTGGCCCTCGGGCCACAGTTTGGAGACTACCGTTCTAGTGAATGCATATGCTGAATACTGAGTGATATCACGGGTCGCCCGTGAATAGATATGCTGCATACTGAGTGGGGTCCCTGGTTTCAAGTGAACAGATGAAAACCAAGTAATATCACTAATGAATGAATGGGCAGCATACTGAGTGGGATCACTGGTTTTTGATAAATGGATAGGATGCCTACCCTTTGAGGTCACCAGTCTCTAGTGAATGGATAGGCTGAATGCAGAGCGATGTCAATAGTCTCCAGTGAATACATACAGTCCATACTGAGTGATGTCACTGGTCTCTGGTGACTGGATAAGCTGTATACTGAATGATATCACTAGTCACTAATGAATGAATATGTTGTATACTGAGGGATGTCATCAGTCTATAGTGGTTATATAGGCAGCATACAGAGTGATGTTAATGGATATGATGCATACCAAGTGATGTCACTGGTCTCTAGTGAATACATACATTGCCTATTGAGGGATGTCCCTGGTCTCTAGGTGATAGATAGGTGGGTGGATAGATAGTGGATCTCTGGTCCCTGTAGGGAGTTATCCGTTACATACATAAGTGATCTCTGGTCACTGTAGTGAACCATACGTAGTATAGGTAATTGTAGTGAGACATACGACGGATATATTGGTGATATCTGACTACTGTAGGGAGTCATATGTTGTATAAGTAAGTAATCACTGATCACTATAGTAAGTCATATGTCGAATAGGTCAGTGGTCTCTGGTCACTGTAGTGAGTCATACCTGACATACATAAGTGACCTCTGATAACTGTAGCGAGACGTAAGTCGGATAGGTAAGTGATCTCTGACCACTGGAGTT
>BLSH010282580.1:290851-301250 GCA_018402905.1 Glandirana rugosa | reverse complement strand
CTTGACCATTGACTGGATAACATAAAGCAAAAATATCCCCTAAACCTGTCCCTTTTACATAGTCGGGGTGCTAATTTTTCCAAAGCAGGTCATTCAGTATGCAATTTTCTTTCTTTCAGCCACGGGTGACTGTGTTGAAGGATGAGTCCTACCTGCAGTGCTATTGTGTTTTGCCCTAGGGAGCCCTCCTCACTGGCACAATACAATGATCACTGCTGGCAGCTATAGCTACCGGAGGCAATCGGGTGAAACCACCCAACAGGCTGGTTGTATTGAAGTTGATCAATGGATAGGCTGATGCGCAGTACAAGGTGAATGTCTCCTAAACGGCGCACGTTTAGGAGATATTTACAGTACCTATAGATAAGCCTGATTATAGGCTCACCTATAGGTACAACTTTTAAATATAGGTTTACAACCACTTTAAGTCAAAATTCCTGAGTCTAGATGAAGGGCAATTTAGAACCCGAAAGATGCTGGATTTTGTTTTTTGCTATGAACCAGCTTGGTCATTAAAAAACTTTGGACTGTTGAAATTTCCCAACCTATCTTGTCATTCATATTCGCCATGGACTACCTATGGTTCTTTAAACACTGTTGTCTTGTATTGTATTGAGAGATCTGTGCTGAAAAGGAACATGATTTTGGAACTGTAATTATTCATTATTTTGTTTTGGGTTTTTCTTATTGCTATTTTTCCTAGTAATTGGTTGCTAAATTGTATAAAGTCGATAAAAAATATTTGACTAAAAATAAAAACTTTTTGAACTTATGGACATTTGGCACTCTCATTAGACTAAGTGTGCGGGTTTTTCCCCATTTTAGGGGTGCTGTCAAACCGAAGCTAGTGTGCCCAGTGGTAATTGTATTGACCCACTGACCATCTGTTTCCAGTGCCTCATTTTTACTTTAGTCTAGCAATAGAAACCTAATAGGTGTTCTAACCTTCCCGAATCCATCCTAACATAGAAAAAAAAAAGTTTGGTGGAATCAGACTTAAAAGGTATCATCCTCCTATACATTTGTTATTTTGACGAAAAGTATGATTGTTGTGCTGGTTGTAAAGAGACAGACAAAAGACATTAAGAAGCCATCAGACACACCTTGTATAATGGAGCTGGCCCTCTGAGAGCAGCAAGAAAGGAAGAAAGACAAGTAAACACACAATTCACAGACATGAAATACAAGACTCTTGTGTTTGGTACCTTTCCTGTCCTGGTCTGCCTGGGAAACTGAATAGAATTCCCAGATTTTCAGACAACAAAAAAAGGGGGAGATATGACATGCGCTAATATTGTAACTTCTTAGAGAGGGAAATGTTATATAACTTAAAATAGTATGAGTTATAAAGCAACTATGAAACAAAAAGGAAACAATGTACACTATTAAAAGCATTCATAACAAAATGACATACAAAATAATTGTACCCAAAGTGTGCCCATTGGGGGCCCAGGACAAAATCAGAGCAGAGTTGTATAGGAAGAGGAGAAAAAACAGTAGGGGACATGCTGCAAAAGTGGACCATTTGCAATATAATGAATATTCCTACTTGTTAAATTAAAAAAAAAAAAAAAGTTACTATATGGATCATCCCTTCTCAACCAGGGTTCCTCCAGAAGTTGCTAGGAGTTCCTTGACCTGAGGCTCATTGACCTCCCATATGAAGGTACCTGTGTAATTTCGAGGCCTACACCACTTGGCAGAGTCAGCAGTATTACACCAATGATCTTTTTTGTTGTCTGTTAGGATGGCATTCTGACTATATGTAAGGGGGCATTCCTCCCACACTGGTGACCAATGTAAGGGGCCTTTTTCCCACTGATTGGTTTTAGCAGGGGTGGGGGGGGGGTGGCCTTCGGTCCACCACTATAAGTGGTCATTCTCCCCACTGGACACCACTGTAAGGGGGCAGTCTCCCCACTGGACACCACTGTAAGGGGGCAGTCTCCCCACTGGACACCACTGTAAGGGGGCAGTCTCCCCACTGGACACCACTGTAAGGGGGCACTCTCCCCACTGGACACCACTGTAAGGGGGCACTCTCCCCACTGGACACCACTGTAAGGGGGCACTCTTCCCACTGGACACCACTGCCAGGGGGCACTCTTCCCACTGGACACCACTGCCAGGGGGCACTCTTCCCACTGGACACCACTGCCAGGGGGCACTCTCCCCACTGGACACCACTGTAAGGGGGCATTCTTCACACTGATTGGTTTTAGCAGAGGTTGCCAAGATCTGGTAATTATTTCAGAGGTTCCTCTGGAGTGAAAAGGTTGAGAAAGGCTGCTCCAGAGGTTGCTAGGGCTGTGGCTAATAGTTTCAGGGCCAACACCACTTGGCAGATCCATCAGCACAACACCGATTCTCTTTTTTCTGTCTGCAAAACTGCCCATAGATGAGTGGAATTTCTATAAAAAAAAATTCTTAGGAAAAGAATGTTCTAAGAAAGCCTGTTTGTTTTTCTAATCATTAGTGAGACAAATCAATGTTTGTTTTTCGACCGCAATGAAGAGAAAAATCAAAGGAAGAAGGTTGGAAATTTTTTCTCAAACAAATGAATTTCTAACAGTGTATGTGGTTTTTGTTCAGAAAAGTCCATTCATTCCAAAATCTAAGTAAATCTTTCGAACTACCGTACATTTGAATGTTTTCATAATTTTTGTTCAATTATCCTAAGAATTTTTGTTCGAAATTCTATCCATCTTTGGCCAGCTTACGGATGACCACTACGTTCTTCCCATTGGCTTTCCATTTTCACAGGTATGGTACAGGTAAGTAGTTATCATCTTACCACTGGGCTTGGGTCAAACTGTAGTACAACATGATGCAGAAACACCATAATATAAGCAGGGTGCTCTTTTACTAGTTCAATGCTCTGGAAATAGCTGCTTTGGTCATCGACATTCTGTAAAGACAATGAGGGGACAACAACATTAAATGCAATCTGCAATCTGAAATCTACCATGTTTCATTATCTAAGCCACTTAGTGCCAAGCTCCTGGCCTTATACTCACCTTCCTCCCATCCAGCAAGATAGATTGCACATCTGTTTGTCAAATTATCCCCAGCCAAGTGAGCTTATGGATTCTGAACTCTCTAATCACTCCTATGGAGCTTCTAAATATGAGCTTGTATTCAGAAGCTTTGTAGGAATGAATGGAAAATCAGAGCAATTATGCTGACATGGAGTAAGCTGCTAGGAGGAGATAGAGTGAGCATCAGGATGACCTCATTAGTCAGCTGCTGCTCCCTCACTGTCCAATCAGCAATCTGGGGATGAGAACATCAATGAAATCGAAAAAACAACCCATGTTAATGTGTGCTCACTAATTCCAACGTATGTATGTGATCACCTTATACCCAAAATTAGACAGCTGCTGTTACAAAGACAATGGTGTCCATTTAACAAACTAAAGAAATCTTACAGTGCTATATCACAAACGTCATAAATGAAAAAAAAAATAAATAAGAAATAAACAGTCTTTGCTTCCAACAGATTAGGTCCAGTACATATTCCAGTCTTTCTATTTTAAAGTACTCCGGGCTCCAATGTGCCTAGTTTATGCAGATTTACCGCTTCCTCTTTACACCTTCAGAAGTGAAAATTAGTGCTCTCCCACACCTGTGTTGCCAACCTACTAGATTGAAATTTACTGGCAGGACACCCAAAATTTACTGCCATCGCCAAGTTTTTAACTGACATTTCCAAAATCTACAAAATTACAGTTTTAGGTGCAAATACAATATGCAATTAGCACTTGCCGACCATTATACCCACGAATCGCCGTAGCTGTACGTCGGCGTGGGAACAGGCTTTTTTGTGGGGGCGCGCTCCCACTGCCCAGCGGGGGAGCCAATCAGCAGGTGGGGCGGACTCTATGTCTGCCGGCCACCCGAGATCGTTCCCCGCAGTGGCGGAACGGGCATCTGCCTGTGTAAACAAGGTAGATCTCCATTCTGACACGGGGGAATCACACAGATCCTGTCTTTCTGCTATGCAGAAAGATGGATCTGTGCGTTTTCCCAGGCAGCCCACCCCCCATACAGTTAAAACACACAGTGAGGGAACACATTTAACCCCTTGATCACCCCTAGAGTTAACCCCTTCCCTGGCAGTGTCATTAGTACAATAACAGTGTATATTGTTAGCACTGATTACTGTATGGCTTCTTTCACATGTGAGGCTGTTCTGCCGCTGTTAAAAGCATGTTAGTTATTTTGAAATCCCAAGATTTCAAGCACAGCGATCACTTGCAATTGTGCACTGGGATTAGCTGCGATTACATGCGGCTGCGGTTACTTGCAGGGGAACATTCTTGTCATTTCTGATGTGCTTGTTGTTGTTTTTCTCTCCTTGTTGCCGCTGCTATCTGCAGGTGACACAGTGCACTGCGATTACCCGCAGTTTTGTGCAGATAGCTGCGCTACATCATTCCTGGACGCAGTCAAATCTATTTTTTCTAATTGCACCAAACCTCATGTAAGGAAACCGTTGCTAAATGCAGCGTGTGAATGGGGCCATAGGACAGCATTGAATTCTGAGTATAGCTGCGGTAGGTAACTTAATCTATCCACAGCTGAAAGCTAAATTCTATCCGCGCGTGTGAAAGGGGCCTAATAATTACACGGGTTCCCAAAAAAAGCGTCAAAAATGTCAGTTAGGTGTCCAATCTGTCCGCCACAATGTCTCAGTACCGCTAAAAATTGCTGATCGCTGCCATTACTAATAAAAAAACAAAACAAATAATGATAATAAAAATGCCATGAACCTATTCCATATTTTGTAGACGCTATAACGTTTGCGCAAACCATTCAATATACGCTTATTGTGATTGAAAAACGTATTTTTTTTACATTTTATTTTGGATATTTATTATAGCAAAAAGTAACAAAATGTTTTTTTTCAAAATTGTCCCTCTTTTTATGTTTATAGTGCAAAAATAAAACACACAGAGATGAACAAATACCAACAAAAGAAAGTTCTATTTGTGGGAAAGAAAGGACATAAATTTTGTTTGGGTACAACGTCGCACGACTGCACAATTGCCAGTTAAAGTGACGCAGTGCCGTATCGTAAAATATGGCCTGGTCAGGAATTGGGTCCGCGCACGAGGCACCGCGGCTGCTCTGCTCGCTTGCACCAGGACATCACATGACACGCGCTCAGGCACCGCCTCCACCAGACCCGGCCCCCGCCAGTGCTGTCTGAACACTCTGTAGCAGGCACTCGGATGGTCTTGGCCGGCTCCGGACCAGAACTGTGCATCTGCAGTTCCGAGCCAAGTGTCACATGCAGTTCCAAGCCGAGCATCACATCCATATTTTTAAATGGCAATAATACAAAGGGCAGCGCTTCACAAACAAATAAAGCAACACCATATAAATGAACAGTATAGTGCCCAGATGGCAAAACTGGGGTCTTGAACAGTGGGTTTTTCTTTATGAGGGGGTGGCAAACAAGCAACCCCCTCCAGGTGGCACTGACAGCACAACACCCCCCCCCCCCCCGCGGGACTGACAACCCCCCTCAGGCTGCCAGCGATCAGGCACCTACCCGAGGCTGTGGGGTCATCCCCTCTTCTCTTCGGGTGCGGGCAGTGGCTCGGTGTCCACTCCTCCCGTGGCCTCTTCCATTGTGAGTCTCCTCCCTGTTCCTCCAAAGCACTAGGCATCCAATAGGATTGCCTGAATCTTTGGCCAATCAGGAAACGAGTCTCATGACTTGCCTCCTGATTGGCGGGGAGGAGCTTTAGTGTGAAAAGAGCAAAAATGTATTCGCTACTGTCACACAACTGGGTGGGATCAGGATGCAGAGAGCCCACCTTTTTATGAAGCCTATTAGAGCCTATGACTCTAATTACGCACTTCAAAAAAGCACTCCTCCCATTGGAATCCATAATCTGGCGCCCCGATATGTAGATAAGGGGGCCGGACGCATGGATGAGGGGACGGCGCCCATGAGCCCTCTATGGGCAAGCCGCCACTGATCTTGAATGAAGTGCAAGTCAAATATATTAAAGTCCAGATGGCAAGTCTGAAATCTTAATGAAAAGTCCATTGTGATAAAAAAGTGCAAAAAAAGTAACACAAATGTTTATAACAACTCTTCAGTGTTTTAGTGATCTCCCACCACCAAAGGGAGTAGCTGCCATTACAGCTGCATAAAACGCCTGTAACAGCATGTAACTTAAAGAGGATCCATTGGAGCATAGGGCCTCTCCGGACTTCTCCTTTATAAGCCTCCAGCCCTAAATAAATAAAGCTTGGTATGATCCCAAAGAGGATCCGATAGTATGGTACTTTAATGTATTAAAGAGGAAGTAAACTCTGCTTTTTTGTTTTTCTTTTTTTCTTACCTGCAAAGTAAAGGCATAATGTGCTAGTATACATCGCATACTAGCACATTATGTAAAACTTACCTGCAAACTAAGCCCTCGTCGTCCCCGCTCGAGGCCGCATCCATCTTTTCACTTCTCCCTTCCAGGTCCGCAGACTCCGGCTGTGTGACTTACCAAAGCCGCGGGACGTCATTCCTGCGCATACGCGCAGGAGCCGCCAGTCATGGCACAGGCTTCTGAGGAAACGGCACGAGCGGCTGTTCCTTTAGAGTGCACGCACCAATGACGTCATCATCCGCGCAGTATACAGTAAATATTTCCTGAACAGTGCAAGTTTAGGAGATATTTACAGTACCTATAGGTAAACCTTATTATAGGCTTACCTATAGGGACAAACAGAGGAAAGTTTACTTACGCATAATTATCGAGCATACAGACAAAGACAGTAAAAAAAGATGAACTTACATCTACAAGTCGCGATCAACCCATAATCGAGCAACAGCATAACGTCAGCACCAAACTCTCCGCTCCAACACATTTCGTCCAATAGGACGTTTCCTTTCACTGGCAGGAGAAAAGTGCCTGTTTTTTACAGGCTGCCAGTACAAATACTGATGGTTGGCAACACTGTCCCACACTCACCGGAACAATGACTCTCAGGCTCCTGAAGACGCTCAGAGGGGTGAAACGCATTGGCCGGAGGTTTAGGTGACACCACATCCGGCCTGTGGAGGAAAAATATCTGTGGAGAGTCTAAAAGGAGGAAGACACTCTTCCCAACCCATTAGGGTGGTGCACAAGCCTACTCTTCTAGCCGTATAGCAAAGTGTCATAGAGTTCCAGTCAATGTGGGGGCTCTTGGGGGGCACAAATTTTCACTTCTGAAGGTGTTAAGAGGAAGCGGTAGATCTGTATAAACTAGGCAAATTGGAGCACAGAGCACTTTAAAATAGAAAGACTGGGATATGTATTGGACCTAAAAATGAACACTAATTTGTCGGAAGCAAATTATTTCTCGTTAATTTTTTTCATTTATGGTTATTGTGATATAGATAGCACTGTGAGATTTCTTTACAACATGATGAGATCAATGTATTCTTAAGGGCTCATTTACATTTGCGATTGGGGGGAGGGGGCAGTAAATGCTGCAGGTGACCCAAGTTTTTACCACCCCTCAACTGCTCCCCCTTTTGCTGCATAGGCAGTGGCCAAGGGTGTACACATGCTGCAGCTGCACATTTACCACCGTCAGGCTCCACTGGTGGTACTGTCCGCCATGCATGATCCATTCAAGTGAATAGGGTTGCCCTTCAACCATGCATGTGTGCGGTTGCAGCATTGTCGTCCAGTATTTAGGGGGTTAAAGCATGCACAAAGGCGGCAACAGGCCTCCTCACTGCCTTTCTAATGCTCTAAGAAGAGTGATACAAACGCAGATTGCTCTTCAGAGATCAAAGCAGGTGTAAACGAGGCCTAATGGTAAGGAAAGGCATTTCATTTGAGTTTTTGAAGCCTCACAAACGCCTGTCAATGCTCTGTGTCAGTTATGTGCGTTGCAGCAGACAGCATTGTCCTTTGTGTCACTTTAAGCCGCACCACAATTTATTCAACAAGCAGCGTTCAGCTGATTTTACCACTCCCCAAATGTCCCCATTCATGCCCATGTAAGTGGGCTGCAAATGCACCAATTGTAAGGCCAAAATGCACCAATTGTGAGGCCAAATGGGCCCCACAATCCCCCATGTCATTTACAGCTCATTTGAGATGTGTCTAGAAAGTACTAGCCCATATGATAGTGCAAGAATCCATACAATAGAAAAGCAACACAGAGGAGGCGTCTTGAAAGTGTTATTTATAATGCGCCGCAAATGGGTCAAAAGGAGCGCAAAGCACTTCAATGACACATCCCAATGTGATAGGTGCATTAATGGGCATCCAAGGTATCTAAAATTTTATAGCATGTCTAAACAAGGCATTAGTCCATGCAGCCCGATCCCCCTACTATTGGGTATTAGCAATAACTTGGATATGCCCCAGGCCAAAAAACTATATGTTTTCTATGCAGCCTGTTACGCCAGGAAAGCAATCCTCCTTCAGTGGAATCAACCACATCCGCCCACGGCACAGCTGTGGAAGTGCCTGGTTAACGCAGCACTCCCGATGTATAAAATGACCTAAAATCTGGGATCCCTGGGTCAAGGCTAGGCAGCTGACTCTGGAGTAGGGTACGGGAGCCCCCCCCCCCCGCCTCTTGGCTTGGTGGGGGGGGGGTGGAAGTCGCGGGAGGGGGGCGAGGGGAGGATACCGCCTGAGGGACTAACCCTGGCACTCTCCTGGGGGTGTACATTGCCTCTTGTATTTTCCTCTCAGAGGTGCTGGGCCCGAACCTAATCTCATCAATTTCAAACTTAGGCTATACCCTAGCAAAAGGAAAGTCTCCCCCCATGGGGGGTATTGCCACATGTTGTAACCTGCCTTTTTTTTTTTCCTATGTCAACTTTGATGTATCATAGCTGTCTGTACACAGTTTTGTATTTCTTTTGGAAAAACTGAATAAACTTTATGTTAAAAAAAAAAAAAGGCCTTAGGGTTCGCTCAAAATGGTTGGCAGAGCAGCGTTTTTACCGCACCCCCAAACCGCTCCCCCTTTAAATGCGGAGGCAGCAGCTGGGGGTAAACGCATGCTTTGCTTCAAAGTAGCAGCAAGAATTATACCCCCTTCGCTTTCAGCGAGCCTAACGTTCGCTGAGCACGACCCATTCAAGTGAACAGGGCCGCTTTGCATGCGGTTGCGGCACCCTACTGTGGGGTTCAAGGGGTTAAAGATTTCAGAGATCAGAGTGATCTCTGAAAAGTGATCTGAAAGCAGATCACTCTTCGGAGATTAAAGTACATGTGAACGAGTGGGCTCCTGGTTATGCTGTGAAGACTGAATAATCAAAAATGCAAACGCTTTGGCAGGTAAAAAGACCCCAATATGCTTTTCATCTGTGTAATTAGAGGTTTGCCAGGGGTTCAGCCTTAATCTACAAATCTCGAGATTTAACACATTACTACTAATGTGAAAGAGCAAGCGTGTAATCACATTTTTTTCACGTAAACTGCAAAAATAATTTCTAATTAAGGACTAAAGGCAAATTTGGACGGCTCAGCAAATACTGACCGGCTCAATATCATTCTCAAAGTCTTCATCCTCCGCTCCTATGATGGATTGGCCGGTAATGGAGTGGGAACCCTGGAATGAAAAGAAATATACATTTTTCCTTTGAATAAAATACACTAGTCATGTCCAGCCAAGATAACCAGGTTTATAAAAGTGGACCATAATTCAGATGTTAACATAGAGCGAACGCAGTTTTGCTATGATGGATAAATACAAACTGAAAGGGCTAAAATACAAACTTCTTCCGCAGGCTCCATTCTCCTCTTTAGTAGAGATCACATGACCAGTTAGGCTTTTTGTGAGAAACATTAAAGGGCGCCCATAGCAGCATTTATTAAATCAATGTAAACCTGCCCTAAAGATCACTTAAAGTGGAACTTTACCCATAACAACTTGATCAAGAATAATGTTCTGCCCTCAAGGTGCCTCTGTTTTTCTAAAATCAATGAATTCAGGGACATGGAAGACAGCGGCGGCTGGTGTGTGAGGGGCGCTTGGGCACCGCCTCCCTGCCAGCTAAAGAAGAAAAAAAAAAAAAAAAAAGAAAAAAAGTCAGCCCCGCCTCCCTACAGGAGGTGCCGGTACATTGACTTTCTTCTTTTTTTTTTTTTTCTGGCTCCTTGGCTGTCACCTGCCAAGTAGTGAGCCTATTGGTCGGCCATTAAAGCCTATGCAGGTGCGCTTGATCCGGCGCACATGCATAGGCTGATTGGCTGCCCTGAGCTGCGGCTCACTGTGATTGGTTGCGGTGGCGGGTCACTGTTGGAGCGGACGCGACTTCCGCTCCACAGAGACCATGAACGCCCGGTCACCGAAGAGGGGGGAGGGGGACAGCGTGCTCTCCGCATGCCGAACTCTGCAACAATCCTGCTATTGGATGGGGTAAGTGCGGGGG
>BLSH010282580.1:204226-241887 GCA_018402905.1 Glandirana rugosa | reverse complement strand
GTGTTGAGTGTTGAGCGCTTCTGAAAATGTTCTTCAAATTGCTAAATTGGGGCATATGCAAAACAAAAGCTGTACTTTTGAGATGCAGGAAATGGGTTTTATTAAAACATGCAAGCCCATTTTAGGTCTTATGCAACCAGGTGGGTTGAGGTTTCCAATCCAAGTTGATGGTGTACTTCTGCACCTGGCAAAGAAAGCTGGAGTGCACAGCCATATACAGTAATGAATGGATGTGTGCTAGTTGTATGTGGGTATACGCTCTGCTTCCATGAACTTGTACACGGTGTAAATCCCAGAGTATGTAGTACAAAGCTTCAATTGTCTTCAAACCAACCAGTGAGCCTATCAAAGCAGTGTGCTCAGCATATGCAAACACCAATTTTAGCTAAATTGGTGCTTTCAGCCACCACATCACCTTGACATCTTGCTATTGACCCTCTAATACAATTACAACCAACATTTTAGGTGCAGGGGTGGTTGGTTTAAAGCAGAGGTTCTCAACTCCGGTCCTCGGGACCCACCAACAGGCCAGATTTTAAGTATTACCTTGGGGAGATGCAGATTAGAATGCTGCAATCACTGAGCAGCAAATTATATCCCCTGTGATGTATTTCAGTTATCCTGCAAACCTGGCCTGTTGGGGGGTCCTGAGGACCGGAGTTGAGAACCACTGGTTTAAAGCAAGGGTGCCAAATTCAATTTAATTGTGGGCTGCATCAGCAGTATACCAGGGGACAGCGCTTGCTATGTTGTCAGATTCTCCTAATGATTAGTAACGATTAGTAAGGATGCTTAGTACAGGATTTCAATATTGTTTACAGGATTTGCACTGATTGCACATGTCACTTTGTAATATCATGTTTTGTATTGGTGTATTTTGCACAGCTAAAATTGAATCATTGGTTACAGTATATAATTCATAATTTATTGCATACAGAATTGTATTGATTGCACATGTCACATTAGTACTATTGTGCACTTTATTTCTTTGAAAAAAACTTTTGTTGATGATTATAGGATCCTTACTAATCATTACTAATCATTAGGAGAATCTGACAACATAGCAAGCACTGTCCCCTGGTATACATATATTTCCAAACTCTTTACTATGTTAAAGAATTTCAACAGCAGCTGCTAGGTAACAATATAACTATTTAGTAGACTGTGGCGCGGGCACCTCTTATATATAATATTGCATCAGCAGTATGGTTGCCCTTAAAGGGCCAGTTTTATCTGGAGTGCGCTACATACAGAGTTCAGGATTACACTATGTACAAAGGGCAGAGTTCAGGGGTGCCCTATGCACAGAGTGCAGAGTTCAGGGCTGCCCCATGCACAGAGTGCAGAGTTTAAGAGTACGCTACATACAGAGTGCAGGGATCAGGGGTGCTCTATGCACAGAGTGCAGGGTTCAAGAATATGCTACATACAGAGTGCAGGGTTCAGGGGTGCTTAATGCAGAGTTTTGGGGTGCACTATATCAGTTACATCTTGGAACGCATGCTGTCCCTTGTAAACACAGAAGGCTTCTGTGTTTACAAGTGATAGCGGGGAGAGGGAGCGGAGGGTGAGAACCTGAGGTGGCGGAATGGAGTTCAGCCACGTTCTGGCTGCAAAACTGGTAGGGAAGGCTTCATAACAAGGCCTTGCATTTATTCATTTCTCAGTGTGCATTAGTCTGTGGTAATGTGGAGTCTAAACCCTGAATGGGCAACAGTTCTCTTTAGAGTAAACCCTGGCATCCCTAGTTTAGTTGACCGTCATAAAACAAAGAGATGAGAGGTTAAGTGTCAAACTGATGAGTATGTGTCACTAATGCACTCCATGATAACACAAACCCATCTGCTGATCCTGCAACTCTGCAGCACAGACAAGGCAACGTAAGCACAATAGGCATCTATACACCACCGTGGTCGTCACTCCTCAGCTGAAACATTAAGAATACAGTCCTTTGTGCGTATGGAAACTATGAGCAGATCTGAGTGGAACTTAGCGAGTAGGAAAGAAGTTACAGGAAAATGGTGACAGAAGTTTTACTCAGTACCGTATGTACAGCAAGGAGGGTGCAGGCAGACACCCACTTCCCAGAAATCATATGGATGAAAAAAAAATCTGCATGTAGGCGCGACCACAGCTTCGTTCACACATGCAATGGTGTTCACTGTCTATATGAAAAGCCATCTGTATTTGATGGGGGGGGGGGGGGCTTGGAGGCAATATGTCCCCTACATCTGTGTTAGCTATTTAAAATGGTAGTAAACCCGCCTATCATTTTCAACCAAGGAAGCTGCCATCTTGGCCTCTGTTTAATCTACAACTGCCATGATGCTGCACATGTGATCAGCTATGACACCAGCCATTGGATGGTTTGATGGTTTGATAGTTTGGTTTAGAGCACAACAAATGGGAGTGTTACATTTCCAGCACGTGCTGGATATGTAACTGGTTTTTAAACTGTTAAATGGATGGGTTTACCGCTTTAAATCAAGCTTCACCGCAAACCATGTGCATTATAGACAGCACGGTTGTGGCACAGTTCCATTCATTTCACGCAAACTGTTGTATAAATTTTAGGTTGCCATGACCACTGGGATCGGTAAAACCACAGCTCAACCACCCCTTGACCACAAGTGTAAACGAGGCCTAAAGCGGAGTTCTCCCAAGCCCCACAACCCAGGTGTCAACTTAACTCCTTCCCATAGTGTCTTGGTAACTTCCCATTGCCTTGAATGGTGGTACCACTGGAGAAAGGCCCTATTCACGTCTAGGTTACTGCTCTGAAGTGCAAAAGCTGTAAACACTGTATAAGGGTACCCATTTTAGAAGGAGGCAAGCTTAGAATAGGTGACTGGGATTAACATGGACTATTGACGAAGGTGACTTGTATAAATTTTGGGTTGCCGTGATCACAGGGGTCAGCAAAACCACAGCTCAGCAGCCTATTTTTATCTACCCTCGGCCACACGTGTAAGTAAGACCTTCTCCTTAGCCCCACCATCCTACCACCACCATCGCCCAGGTGCCTTACTTACTTCCTTCCCTTGGTAACTTCCCACAGACTTGAATGGCGTAAGCTCTTATTCAAGCCTCATGTAAGTTACTGTCCTGAAGGGCAAAGGCTGTAGACACTGTGTAAGGCCACAAATTTTGGACAGAGGCAAGCTTAGATAGGTTACTGGACCTAAGCATTACATGCTGTTGCAGCACGGTTGTGGCATGGTCCCATTCAATTAGTGCTGTCTGCAAAACGCAACCTGTATACATTTTGGAGCCACATAGGACCCCTTCATCAGGCATGTGACCGGTCACATGCCTGACGAAGGGGTTGGTCCTGTGTGGCTCCGAAACGTTACAATACACGGTTTGTGATGTGAGCTTTTGTCAATAAAAAACCTTGGTGTGCTGGCGAATATTTACATTCTGTTGTGTACGCTCCAGTAACCAGCACCTGGTACCTTGAGAGCTCATTCCGGGAACATGTGCGATGAGAAAATGGACTGTGTACTGTATACATTTTGGGTCACCGTGACTGCGGGGGTCAGAAAAACCATGCCGCAACCGCTTGTTTTTATCTCTCCCTGGCCACATGTGTACACAAGGCCTACTCCACAGCACCACTACCCTACCACCACCATCACACAGGTGCCTACTTACCTCCTTCTCTTGATGCCCTCCAATAGATGTGAATGGTGGTACCACTGGAGTATAGTCCCATTCAAGTCTATGGTAAATGACTGCCCTAAAGTGCAGAAGCTGTAAACAGTGTGAGAGGATGCTGCTTTTGGAAAGAGACAAGTAGGGCACTTGGCAGCTTAGAATAATTTACTAGGTTTAAGAAGTAATCCTGTCCTTTAAATTAAAATCTGATTGTCTGGCTTCACTATTTCCTACATCAGTGAACAAGCACATATAAGGAATATCCGAACTCCTGATCTGCATATTTGTTTCAAGTCCGTAGCACACAAAATACTGAACTATTGGATCGGTATGACAGTCAAGTGAGTAGAAGGATGACCTCATCAGTCTGCTTCTGCTCTTTCACTGCGCAGTCCGTAGGTTTGGGGTGGAGAAAGAACATCTCTGTATCCTTGGTTTCATCCACCCGGGTGTGCTATGAAGTCTGTTACTTTGCCTACTCTCAACAAAGTACAGACCTACCATAAGATTGTTTTTGTGCATACATGTTAAGAAAAGATTAAGTGTCACATTTACAGATGTTTATTAACTTGTACTGAGATCATAGCACTCCCTCTATTTTTCTCCTTTAGAAATATGAAGCCATCTTTATTCAGAGTCCAGGGTCAGCATCTACTTCCCGGACTGAGATACCAGCACAGAGATGAGACATTCAGGAAAATTCTGGTGTGTGCAGGTCTTTGCCGTGTTCAAAAATGTATGACATAGATCAGTCCCTGCTGCAGCCTCTCAACTTGTGATCTGCTGTAAAGTTACAGCGTACAGTCTAATTATTGAGGTAGAAGGAAAATGCTACCTCCTATCTGCAGCAGACTGATTGCACGAGAGGGAAAGCACCAAAAGCACAAAGTCCAGTTTACATTTGTTCACTATTCAGTATAAAAAACAAAAGTCAACACGTTTCAGGGGTTCGAAGGGCTTCTTCATGGCTTGGTACTGTCGTACAAAGTGTGGGTTTGACTGATAAGGTTGGAGATCTGAGGGGTATTTAGTCTGATATTCTCTCCAGATGCTGGAGTCTTGGCCAGGGTATGTTAGCAGAAGTCACAGACTGCCTACAAAATTTCCTTACCTGATGGTACTTGACCAGAAAAAGGGTGACCATGACAATTTCTCCTTTAGGCACAGTTCACATCTGAGCTATCTGAAGTGCTATTTGAAGCTTCACTAGAAGAGCATCAATGCTTGGCACTAGGGTTCAACTTCGACCAATGTAACTATGTATATATAGTAAACCATCCCTATGGGATTCCTCTAGAGCAGCCTTTCTCAACGCTTTTTAACCCAGAGGAACACTTGAACTTTTAAGGCCTCAGAGAATCCCTGTTAAGATTAGTCCATCGAGGGGTCATAGGGAAAATGCCCCTCACATTGGTGGTGGACAGTGGGAAGAATGCCCCTCTTACAGTGGTAGTCAGAATGGAACTTTTGCAATTATGCCGTCTACTCTGCCAACTTGTGTTGGACCTGGAACTATGAAGGCACCATCAGATGGGAGGTCAGTTAGCCACAGCTCAAGGAACCCCTAGACACTCCTGGAGGAACCCTAGGTTTCCACAGGACCCTCACTGAGAACAACTGCTCTAGAAACTGGTAATTACTGTAGCAGACATCGCTACTCCCCAGTGTTCTTTACTAGGCTTCCGGGTCCTGTGCCGATTGTGAACACAGGAGGTCGGCTGCTGGTACAGGCTGCAATGTGAAGAGGGAGACCACTCCCGGTGAAACCTGGAAGGCAAATCCGGCAAAAATCACTCCCGGTGGGTGCCGGCCCAGCTCGCTACCGTGGTAATCCAGGAAAAAGAAAAAGATGGCCGCACTCCGCAACAGGATAATGCTGAGGATTTAGACACAACACAGGAATGTTGACGCTTTTCACACAGTGAAGCGTGATCAAGCACTTCACTGTGTGAAACGCGTCAACATTCTTCTGTGCCTGTGCCTTTTATCCTGTCAGTTTGCAATAAATCACAATTATCCTGTTGCGGAGTGCGGCCACCTTCTTTTTCCTGGATTACTCAGTACAAGCGCCATTCACAGAATGCTTTGCATTTTCACAAAACGTTCTCTGATTGGACGAGGTGGAGAATATCACATCTCCACCATGCCTCTCCACCTCGTTCAATCACACAACACTTTGTATTAAGAAAATGTGATTACTGAATGGTGCGCATGCTGAGTGTCCAACCTCCTGTGTAAAAAATGCCATACTTGGAATTCTTCTTTATTGGTCACAAGTACACAAGCTTTCTTTGGAACAGTCGCACATTTTAGCCCCAAAAGCAGAGCCAGATTAACATAGGGGCTATTGGAGCTGGAGCTCCAGGCCCCTACCTTAATATAGGCTCAGCCGCCCAAGAACTTCCCCCTGGCACCGCAGCGCCACCACTGCCCAGTGTCCACTGCTGTGAAAATTATTGGTTGCTTGGACCGCCTAGCATACTAGCAGCCAATCAAGTGCAAGCACAGGCCCCCGGCAAAGGAGGAGGATGCAAGTTCCTCAGCCCCATGCCCATGATGCTCTTAATCCAGCCCTGCCCAAAAGACTTCAATAGGAGTGCCTGCCTGAAAATATGTGCGTTTTCTAGCCTAGCAACTACCTTCCCATTGGCTTAAAATAATTTTAAAAAAGTCTCAAGACTGAATTGTACCAAAACGCCAATACAAACAATAAAAATAAAAAAAAAACAACTAAAGACTCTCAGCTCGAGTGTGAATAGGACCTTGCACGAAAGCCAAGATCTCTTAAGCTACAGTATAAAGTAAATTTCAACACTGGCGTCCTAACTGATTATAAACCGAAACTGTCCTATTTAGCAGACATATCACCCAGTGTCTTCAAACCATGTCAAGGTTATATAAATAGCCAGTGCAAACATAACAAACATCAATTTAACCAATCAGGCTTTTCACCTTCAACGCTGTCGCCAGATGGACGATTTTTTTTCTTGCCAATTACCCCCAACTACAACAACCCCCCCTCCCCATTTTGTTACAGCAATTTACTGCTAAGAAATGCATAATGATCTTCTATAGCAGTGGTTCTCAACTCCGGTCCTCGGGACCCACTAACAGGCCAGGTTTGCAGGATAACTGAAATGCATCACAGGTGATATCATTTTCTGCTCAGTGATTGCAGTATTCTAGTCTGCATCTCCCCAAGGTAATACTGAAAATCTGGCCTGTTGGTGGGTCCCGAGGACCCGAGTTGAGAACCACTGTTCTATAGGAATGCTATCTATATGCTACTAAATTCTAGGTTAGGGCTCATTCACTATCTGCAGTGACCTGCGCTTTTCCTCACTGGATACATTTTTTGGATGTGTCCTCTTCAAACCGCAATGCTGGAGTGATGTGCAGCGCAGATAAATGCAGCATGTATGCATTTTGCTGTACTGCACTGGATGGCACCGCATGTCACTACACTGAGGCACAGTGACATGAATAAAGTGTCACTTCAAATGAAGTTGGAAAAAAAAATAAAAATACGCAATGCAATGCACTGAAATGTGAAAATGCAGAGCCCCCTGCCGCAGCCAATATGACACTAGCACAGCTAAATGCTGCATTTTATCATGCAAGTTAGTGTGAACCTTGCCTGAAAGTGTATCTAAAGTCTAAACTTTTTTAGTTTTTTTATAAACAAAAGGAAGAAAGGAAATTTCTCCAACATAAGGCGTACTTTGAACAGGCAGCAAGGGGGTGCAGTAAAAACAGGTTCTAAACAGTGTTTTGGGTGCTCAACCAGTGACCCTTTGAGGGCCCTTTTGCATGAGCTTGTCCACTTGGCGGACTCCGCATGCTCAGCAGGGGATCGCTCCACTGATCCCCGCTAAGCAGGTGGATGACAGGTCACTATGCTGAGACCGACCTGTCAGAGCCCCGCTTTCCTCTATGGGAAGATTGGATAAAAACGGACCGCCCGTCCATTTTCAGCCAATCCCATCCAATCTACCAGAGGGATGTAAAATAGGGTCACCAACCATCTGGATTTCATGGACATGATCGGATCGGACAGCAGTGGGTGTCAGCGGACATGTCACCACTAGGGTTGCCACCTCATCCCTTTAAACCCGAACACATATGAATTACACAGGTTCTGAGGCTCATTTAATGCAGATAAGGCACCAAGTGAGTTTAATTACCACCTTAAACAGCCACAGAACCTGTGTAATTCATATGTGTTGGGGTTTAAAAGGATGAGGTGGCAACCCTAGGCACCGCTGGCATCCGCAGCTTCATAGGGCTAAATGGAGCGCCCGATCAGGTCCACCTGGAAAACTGACAGGCGGACCTGTTCAGAAAGCCCGTGTGAAAGGGGCCTAACTGTTGCGGGACTACAAGTCCTATCATGCCTCTGCCTTTGGTAGGCTTGCTTGCAACCATCAGCAACTTGCAATGCTTCAAGGGACTTGCAGTTTTGCAACAGCTGGAGGGCCACAGATTGATCACCCATGCGGCAAGTCTGGCGCATAACCATGTACAGCCACATTTTCTATTTCTTCTCAATAGGTGGCTGTACATAGGAGTTGCAGGTCCCAGGACAATGATTACGCAGGCTCTGCGTCTTGCATGGCCATATGCACGAAGCTTATTCAGACGGACGCAGAGACCAGTCTTCCATGATGAGCTGCTTTATGCTACATGTGTATCCACCTCGGAGCTGCGTGCAGGCAGCCCATATAAGTGGGAAATTGACGAAGCATCTGCACGGATACAGGCGTACATCAAAATTTGGAATGCAGGCAAGAGTGGGTGCATGGATCAGAACGCACAGCATCTGAATTCAGATCAGTGCACCCGCCACTGCCTGCATGTCAAATTTTAACATGCGTCTGTATCCGAGCAGCTGCTGCATCTGCATCCTCTTCTATGGGCTGCCTGCATACAGCTTCAGAGCCAGTTCACACCACATGCAGTCCAGTGCATTTTTTTCTGCACAAAAAAATGCATAGATAGTAGGTTATTTGGTTTTCAATGGCATAGTTCACACCAGTGCGGTCAGTTTCAGAAAAAAAAAAAAAGTAGAACATGCTGCATTTTTTTCTGCACTGAACTGTATCGGAATGCGGTAAAACTCATCAAAAACGCACCAAATACGCACTAATGGCTAATTGGGCCCAATTTGGACATTTTCACTAAGGCCCCTTTCACATGAGTGGATCCATCAGTTTATCCCCGCTGAGCCGGCGGATGACAGGACAGTCTCTACACTCAGTGCAGAGACTGACCTGTCACCGCTCCATTCTCCTCTATGGAGGATAGGATGAACACGGACCGTCTGTCCGTGTTCATCCGATCCGCCAGACGGATGGAAAATAGGGTTTCCATCCGTCTGTTTTTGGCGGATCGGAGCAGATCGGGTGTCAGTGGACATGTCACCGCTGACATCCGTCGCTCCATAGAGGACAATGGAGCGTCAGTTCGGGTCCGCCTGAAAAACTGACAGTCGAACCCGAACCATCTGCCCGTGTGAAAGAGCCCTTAGGAGTGTACTCAATTTTGTTGCCAGCGGTTTAGACATCAATTGCTGTGTGTTGAGTTATTTTGAGGGGACAGCAAATTTACACTGCTACACAAGCTGTACACTCACTACTTTACATTGTAGCAAAGTGTCATTTCTTTAGTGTTGTCATATGAAAAGATATAATGCCTTTATTTAAGGCACACGGGCGTATCTAAAAAAATAAACAAAACGTCGGGTCCGACGTCAAGGAAAAAAAGGTCGACGTTTTTCAGCGTTATGCATTGGCGTTTTTGAGCGTTAGTGAGCATCGGCGTCAATAGGCGTTTTTTTAAAAAAATCATCCCTCTGCTATTTTTCAACCTAAAAACGTCGGCGTCAAAAAACGCCGGAAAACGCCGGTACAATATTAGGTGGCGTTTGTTGGCGTTTGTTGGCATATTGTGGCGTCGGCGTCAAAAAACGTCAAAACGTTACAGCCTCAGAACGCGATGGCCGTGGGTTCTACTTTCTGCTCACTAACGCCGACGCCACCTACAGCTCAGAAACGCCGACGTTTTTATGGGGCCATTGACTAACGTGGAGAGCTGCAAAAAACGCCAGGAAACGCCAGCGTCAAAAAACGTCCGTGTGTATGAGGCCTAAAAGGTGAAAAAAAAAAACGCTCCAAAAAACATACATGCAGAAAAGCATTTGGGACGCATCCCGGCTGCGTTTCTATGGTGTGAACTGGCCCTCAAGGTGGATGCAAACGCAGCTCAACATATAGAAGGGGTATCAGTGGCCATCTGAATGAGACCCTGCTGTGCAGTACTGCAACACACAGGTGTAAAGGCAGCCTAAAGGTTTGGCATCTAAACAAACATAATTTTGCCTAAGAGCTCATTTTTTGCATTCTGGTGCATTTCATTACTGCAATTTTTTTGCGCTTTAAATGTGTGTTGCGTAAGGGATAGCCCATTCACATGAAATGGGCTGACAGCACCCCAAAACATCCCGAAAAAAGACATGCACCATTTTTCCAAAGGCAGCGCACCACAACATGGAGTCTGTTACAGTACATTGCCGTGTGCTGCATTGCACGTGTGTTGGACCTGCACTAACAATGAACGGCACTGCAATGTGCTAACACATGTAACGCACACTCCTTCAATGGGCTGGCAATTAGGGTCTGTTCACATATAGGAGTTTTTCTGCTCTAAAACCCCGTACACACAATGCAAATTTCGGACGGGAATTTTTGTTCGATGGCCAATCGTCTTACCATTAGTATGCTCCTTTCGACAGCTGAGTTCAATTTTTTGTAAGACAAAAGCTGGTTGTGCAGACTAGAATTTTTTTTTCATATGGCAACTCAACATCCAATTTTCATATCATTAATACGTTTTTTGTATGAAAATATCTCATGCTCAGAAACGAAAAAATACATACAGAACTATTCAACACATTACGTCACTTCTGACGTTGAATTTGGTCATACGAGAATTTTCGTATTGTTAGTACGCTCTTCACTTTGGACATGAGACAAGCATCCAACAAAAAACGGACATTTTGTCGACTGAAATTCACATCGTGTGTACGAGGCTTAAGCCTCAGCTCTAAAAAACCCCCATCAAGATAAATCCCATTCATTTCAATGGCCCCTGTTCACATCTGAGCGTTCTGCAAAAACGCCCAAAAAAACACCTGTAAAATAGCAACGCTTAGCCTGCATTCAAATAGGGGCGACCCGACTTCGGCGCGACTTTGCTAGGCGACTTCAGTGCGACTTCCAGCGCGATCTCAGGCGACTTTACAACACGACTTTTGCTAGGCGACTCTGCCTTGACCAATCAGAGAAGGGAGGGAGGGGGCTGCCTAAAAATAAATTCTATTCTTTCAACTGTAAAGTCGCTTCCATGTAGATGGGGGATCCGACTTGGAGGCGACTTCTATTGAATCCTATGGGCACAAGTCGGATAGAAGTCGCACAGGAACCTTTTCAGAAGTCGCCTTGAAGTCGGAGCGACTTCAGTCGCGTATATTAAGACGGCTCCCATTCATTTCAATGGGATTTCAGATGTCAAGCGACTTGGGGCGACTTGAGGCAACTCAAGTCGGATCGCAAGTCGCCCCTATGTGAATGGGCACTTAGATGTGAACGGAATCAAAACCTCCAAAAAAAGCGGGCATGCAACATTACTGGAAACACAAACCACCACAACATGGGGTAGTATGTTACAGTACGCTGTGGTTCCTTGAAGCCGCAATCATATTGAATACTACTAACCCATGCATTACCACAACGCACTGCAGTGGAACAGTTTGATTTGACCCCAAGTCTCCCAAGCCAAGAAGACTGCATATATAAAAGCTATATGATCTATGCTCTGTGCTCACAATGACATTCGTCTGCAGAAGTCAGAGGACTCTGCTCCTTCCTCCATGTCCTTGCGACATTTGCATCTGAACTTCTTTTCTTCCCTATAAAGCAAATTTAAAGGGCTAGTTCACCTTTACCAAAAACTGCTTATGTAGATAAGAGGCATCTGTACATAAAAACAAGCTGTGCAGCTCTGACTAAAATTGAATATTGCCCTTGATATAGGTGTAGGCCATTTACATACCTCCAGAAGCCTGAGTGGAATACTCCCAGGACGTTGCTAAGTGAGGCCTAGTCATTACTGCTTACCTCCACCATCACAAGAGTAAGCTTTTCCTTGATTCAAATTTCCTCACATGTTCTCTCTGTCCTCATGCAGTAGCTCAGCTTTGACAGCTCACTCCTGTGATGGTGGAGGTGAGCAGGAATGACTAGGCCTCACTTAGCAATATTCTAGCAACCTCCTGGGAGTGTTGCTGTCAGGTTTTGGGAGGTACAGTATGTAAATGGCCTACACCTAGAGCAAAATACTGCATGGGGAGAGAAAGAACATGTGAAGTGGTTTGAATCAGAGGAAAAGCTCACACCTGTCATGGTGGAGGTGAGCAGTAATGACTAGGCCTCTAGCAACATCCTGGGAGCATTCTAGACAGGCTTTGAAAGGTACAGTATGTAAAAGACCTACACCTATAGCAAGGGCATTATTCAACTGTAGCTACACAGTTTGTTTTTATCCACAGATGCCCCTTTTCTGCATGGGCAGTTTTGTTGGTAAAGGTAAACTTAAGCCGGGTATTTAGTTTGTTTTGGGTTGAATGGAGACAAACAGTCAGCTCTGATCGAAGCCACGGTACTAACCATGTGAGGTTAGTTCAGTGATCTCCCTGGCTGAGCTGTTGGGTTCTGACAGGGTGGCACCACCCCAACACCCACCCCCCCGCCAGAACACTCCGATCAGCACTCTCTGCCACTGGCTCAGGGCGCTGATCAGGAGTCTGTCGAATGCTGGTTTACCTCTCGGCTGGCTTCTGTCAGACAGACCGGCAATACAAAATGCCGACCCTTTTGTTTTTTGGAACTGGCCGTGGTCTCTCGACATTCAGCCCATGTGTACCCGTTCTTGAAGCGGAGTTCCGGCCAATATATTACTTCTAAGATAAAAATACCCCTAGAATCCTCGTGCACTGTAACAAAGGTATGCTGTAAACTATGCCCGGTTTTCGATTTGTGCAGCATCTTTTTCTTTCTTTGTGAAGTTCCTGCACAGGGCGGCCTTATCCAGTGTGGGCATCTGAAGCTGCAGTGTCCTTCTTCCTGGATTCCGTGCATGCAGACTACCCAGCATGCACCTGCAACATGTGCAGTGTGGTAAAATCTTGCTCAGCTTGACATGGCACAGCCATGCCAAGCTGACCAAGATTTTCTATAGACACCAATGTTACAGTCAGGTCCATAAATATTGGGACATTGACACAATTGTAATCTTTTTGGCTCTATACACCACCAAAATGGATTTGAAATGAAACAAATGTGTTAATCTGTCCCATTACTTTTGGTCCCTTAAAAAGTGGGAGGCACATATACAAACTGGTGTAATTCCTATACCATTCACTTTATTTGGATGTAAATACCCTCAAATTAAAGCTGAAAGTCTGCAGTTAAAGCATATCTTGTTCGTTTCATTTCAAATTCATTGTGGTGGTGTATAGAGCCAAAAAGATTAGAATTGTGTCGATGTCCCAATATTTATGGACCTGACTGCAAATGTAACTGGAGCAGTGCCATGCCAAGCCGACCAAATCTCCCAGGAGCCAGGAACTAGAAACGACGTATGGTGCCGCGGCCCCTAAAGGAGGAAGTGAAATTAGATATAGGCATAAATCAGGTAAGTGAACAGAAAAAAAAATAATTGCCAGTTCATTTTAAGGATGCACATTAGTGCTGCATAGTGAGAAGTGAAAAATGTGGGTAAAACTCCAATTTAAAGTGGCTGTCAACTCGTGACAACCACTTTAGGCCTCATACACACGGACGTTTTTTGACGCCGGCGTTTTCTGGCGTTTTTTGCAGCTCTCCATGTTAGTCAATGGCCCCATAAAAACGCAGACGTTTTTGAGCTGTAGATGGCGTCGGCGTTAGTGAGCTGAAACTTGAACCCACGGCCAGTGCGTTCTGAGGCTGTAAAGTTTTGGCATTTTTTGACGCCGACGCCACAATATGCCAACAAACGCCACCTAATATTATACCGGCGTTTTCCGGCGTTTTTTGACGCCAACGTTTTTAGGTTGAAAAATAGCAGAGGGATGATTTTTTTAAAAAAACGCCTATTGACGCCGACGCTCACTAACACTCAAAAACGCTGATGCATAACGCCGAAAAACGCCGACTTTTTTTCCTTGACGTCGGGCCCGACGTTTTGTTTATTTTTTTAGAAACGTCCGTGTGTATGAGGCCTTAACCTTCAGGTAAGCCTATGATAAGGCTTACCTGTAGGTGCCCTGCATATCTCCTAAACCTGCACGGATCAGGAGATATGCAGTGTACTAGCATTGACAACGTAATTTCGGCACATGCGCAGTGAAGAAATGGCCTCAGTGCCATTTCTTCACTGTGAGCGTGCCGTGACTGGCGGCTCCCGCGCGCCTGCAGAGCCGGAGTCGCGGCCCCGGAAGGAAGAGGGGCTGAAGATTGACGCCGCCAGCACAGAGGACAGCGCTGGACGTAGCAGGCTTCGTTTGCAGGTAAGTGGCACAAAATGGGCTACTATGTGATGCATAGTAGCCCATTATGCACCTACTTTGCAGGGGAATGTAGAGGAAGTAAACCCCATCTGGGTTTACTTCTTTTTTAAGGTTGCATTCACACTTGCTGAACTCCAAAGGTCGCACGATTTCCAGTGTGACCTTGGACCGCGACTTTACACCCTCTGGTCCTAATTCGCATTAGAGTACTGCAGGCAACTTTTAAAAATTGCTGTGACCAAGTCGTACCGATCTGAATGGGTGCCATTGAAAAGAAAAGACTGTGACTTGTCATGTCCAAAGTTGCATGACAAGTCGCACAAGTGTGAATGGAGAATCACCCTTTAACCTCCTCCTATCCGCGCTATAGCCGAATGACGGCTACAGCGCGGCTCTAAAATGCCGGGAGGACGTCAATTGACGTCCTCCCGTTTGGCTCGTGCTGGGCGCGCTCCCGCGGGCGCGAGCGGCGTGTGCACATGCCGCCGCACACTGCGGGAGCGTGCCCGCGGGTCGGGCGGACCCAATGTCCGCCGGAGACCCGCGATCTCCTTACAGAGAGGAGGAACGGGGAACCGCCGAAGTAAACACGGCGGCTCCCCGTTCTGTGAATGGGACATGACAGATCTACTGATCCCTGTCACTGGGATCAGTTAGATCTGTCATGCCCCTGCCAACCCCGCCCCCCCACAGTTAGAACACACCCAGGGAACATAGTTAACCCCTTCACTGCCCCCTGCAGGTTAACCCCTTCACTGCCAATGACATTTATACAGTAATCAGTGGACATTTAAATTTCTGATCTTTGTATAAATGTCATTGGTCCCAAAAAAGTGTCAAAAACGTCCGACATGTCCGCCCCGATATCGCAGTACCGATAAAAATCGCAGATTGCCGCCATTACCAGTAAAAAAAAAAAAAATAATTAAAAACGCCATAAATCAATGTCCATAGTTTGTAGGCGCTATAACTTTTGCGCAACCCAATCAATAAATGCTGATTGCGATTTTTTTAACCAAAAATATGTAGAAGAATATAAATCGGCCAAAACTGATGAATACATTTGTTTTTTATTTTTTATTTTTGGATATTTATTATAGCAAAAAGTAAAAAATATTGTTTTTTTTTTTGTTTATAGCGGCGATCAGAAATGACGCAGAGGGGAACAAATACCACCAAAAGAAAGCTCTATTTGTGGGAAAAAAGGACACAAATTTTGTTTGGGTACAACGCCGCACGACCGCGCAATTGTCATTCAAAGAGCGACATCGCTGAAAACTGAAAATTGGTCCGGGCAGGAGGGGGGTTTAAGTGCCCAATAAGGAAGTGGTTAAACACAAAAACAGCTCAGAACCTAACCTAAGGCAAATCGGGGCAACCCAAAACCATACTAATTTGATTCAGATGAAGTCAGATGCCCATGTACATGAATCCTCAGTAAGATAACTATGACATCTTCAGAACCCACATTTTTAAAAACATGTCACCACTAACCGTTCCCTCATTTCTACGGTGACAGCTTCCCTCTTCTTTTGCCCAATAATAATGTTGTTGTGTCGCCAGACAATCCTTGCACACCATGCGGTTTCCTCTTATCTGGGGCAATGGATGAATTCAGCCACTGAATGGACAGACAGCATGAGGAGTTAATTCAGAATTCCCCTCAAATTGTTCTGTAAAGCAGCTGGGTCAGCTCTCAGCTCCAGAGGGAGTAGAAGAGGCTTTGTGACACACAAAACAGGAAGAGAGCGGGGGTAAGGGACAGGGTGGATGGTGTGCGCAACACGAACAGGCCGCGTGCTACAGCCAGTTATCAAAAAAGGCCAGGGACTTTGTGGGCAAAAGAGACAACGAGAAAAAAAAAATCTGCATTTCCTAGAAGTCAGTCATTGAGAATTGCCAAATTTTTGTGTATGGATGGATGGATAAGGGGAATGAAGCCGGTAAATGCTGTGGCGTTAGAAAACCATATGAAAAGTTTTATGACAGAAAAGTGGGTTATTTTTGCACCCTTCACAAACACTCACAAAAAGAAAAAAAATAAAATAGTCGTAAGTCAACTGGCCGCCAAATTGCCACCCCTAAACCATAGTAAACAGAGCTATTGCCTAGCAACCAGCATGCCGGAAAATTAAAGGAAGGTCTAACTGGTTGCTATAGGCGATGCACCTCCGATCGCTCCACCTGTCACCCAAGTCCAGATATTTTTATGTTCAATATTGATCTAAAAAGTCAGCTGTATATCAAGCCACCAAATCGCCAACCCTATGGCAACCAGCAGGCCAGAAAATAAAAGAAAGGCCT
This sequence comes from Glandirana rugosa, assembly GCA_018402905.1. Classification (NCBI taxonomy): domain Eukaryota; kingdom Metazoa; phylum Chordata; class Amphibia; order Anura; family Ranidae; genus Glandirana; species Glandirana rugosa. The sequence continues at coordinate 225,320 of BLSH010282580.1, read as the reverse complement.
GACTGGTTGCTATAGGCCACATGTCTTGTTCCTGCAGCTGTCAACCAGGCCCAGGTCTTTTACGTCAAATATTTTTCTAAAAAAAGTCTGCTGTAAATGAACTACTGGCCAAATTGCCAACCCATGATCAGAGTAAATGAGGCTATTGCTTACGGCAACTAGCAAGCCAGAGAATTAGGCTCCATGCACACTGGACGCTATAGGGCTGTTTCAGCGTCGGGTAGGAGACGCTGCTCACAAAACGTTCTATTTGCAGTGTTTTGTAAGCAGCGTTTAGCAGCGTTTTTTGGCTTTTTTTTTTTACTTCATTGGCTTTCATTGACTGCAAAAAACGCCAGACGCCGATATACCAGCGTTTAGCAGCGTTTTTTGTGGTCAGGAGAACGACTTTTGAACGCCAATTCAGGGCGTTCAGATAACAGCCCAAAAACGCCACCGCTGATAAAAGACAATAAACGACCATGTAGGGTTGCCACCTGTCCAGGATTCACCCGGACAGTTCGGGTTTTGAATCATGTGTCCGGGTTTCAGGCGGACTGAAACCCGGACACATTATTCAGACCAGGCTGTGGCTTCTCAAGTAACGAAGATAGTTACACACAAATCTGTTGCCGTCCGGGAGCTGTGGGCGGCTGTCTGGGGGCAGGTTCGGCATCACTGGGATGCAGGGTGATGATATCAGCAATAGCAAATTGGGCACAATTACGGTTTGCTGCGGCACGCTATGCGCACCACATTACTACTCCAAAAGTGTCCTGGGCTGCTAAAGTGTTCGGGTTTGGCTTGAAGAAAAGGTGGCAACCCTACGACCATGTGTGCATGGACACATAGGATAAAATAAAGTGGTGTTTTTGGGCTGTTAAAAAAACGCCAAAACGACCAAAAACGGTCGTTTTTGAGATACAGTGTGCATGGAGCCTTAAAGCAAGGCCTGACTGGTTGCACAGGCGGCATATCTCCTATACCACCTATCACTTCAGCTTTCAACCAGGCCCAGTTTATCACATCAAATATTGTCCTAAACAGTTGTAAATCAACTAGACGCTAAAATCGCCAACCCAAGCTCAGAATAAACAAAGCTGTTGCTTATGGCAACCACCAGGCCGGGAAATTAAAAGAAGGCCTAACTGATTGCTATTGGCAACATAGTTCCTGTCTCTGCAGCTTTCAACCAGGCCCACTTCTTTTATAAATTAATAATAAAGTGCAGCGCTTATAAATAAGAAAATATTTAGAAAAAAAGGAATGAGTCCGTAATCACAATGATTCTAGTCGTTGACTCAACTTACACTCAATACATGCCAGTAAGGCTAAGCCGAGTCCATTACCTCAAAGTCAACCTAACTATATAGGTGATTAAGTGCAAAATAAACACTCAAGTGATAACACTTCATAAATCCTAATGGAAATAGATGCAATAATAAAAGCAAAACTGATGAAAAGTTCCAGTGTTTGATCCTATTAATGTAGGTGTCAATCATCCAATGCAAAGGAGTGATCGATATCTGCATGCAAATGCACCAAACGATATCCGCCACCAGGTGAATCAAAAACTTACCAGAGGCTGGCAAGTGCCCAGCATGAACCTGAATAGGTAAAAAACGATAGATAACTGCTTCAGTGTTGGACTAGGCCTAGGGGGCTGTGTCATCCATCGTCCTCCTCGTAAGATGCTCCCACCAATGAGAAGTCCGCCCGATAACCCAAGATCTTGGCATAAGGTCATTCACCACATCATGGAATAAAACAGAGGCCTCGCCATAGCATAAAAACCCTTGTGTATTTATTTGAAAAAAAAAAAAAGGTATAAAAACTCACTTAAAAACAGTAATAATGAGCTCATCAACCAGATGGTAGATTGCAGCATTAAAGGGGGGACCAAACCCAACGCGTTTCGTTCCCAATAGGACCTCTCTTAAAAAGTTGTAAATCAACTGCCAGCCAAATCACCAACCCTGGATCAAAGTAAGCAAAGCTGGAGCCTTTGTCAAGCAAGCTAGGAAAAAAAAAAGACTGCTTGCTATAGGCAACGTAAGTCTAGTCCCTCCAGCTTTTAGCCAGGGCCATTTTTTAATTTCAATATTGTTCTAAAAATTCATTTGTAAATCAACTGGCAGCCAAATCGCCAAACACTAGATCAGAGTAAGCAATGCTGGAAACAAAAGAAATGCCTGATTGGTTGCTATAGGCAACCCAAGTCTGGTCTCTGCAGCTTTCAAGCAGGCCCATTTTTTAATATCAAATATTGCACTAAAAAGTCAGTCGTAAATCAATTGGCTGCCAAATTGCCAATCCTAGGTCCTGGTGCCTGTGGTGACCAGCAGCCGAGAAAATGAAAGAAAGGCCTGACCCATTACTATATACAGCGTATATCTTGTCCTTGTAGCTTTCAACCAGGCCCAGTTCTTTTATGTCAACTATAGTTCTGAAAGGTCAGTTGTAAGTCAACTGGCCGCCTAATCGCCAGCCCTAGGTCAAAGTAAACAAAACCGGAAACTGGCAAGGCCTGACTGGTTGACATGGGTTCATTGGAGTATGTATGCAGCGCCTATGTTCCCAGAAAGAACACAAGAGTGTTCAAATGTAATACACCATTTGACATGGGTGACATCTCCTATCCCTATATCCACCAGGCTCTGTTTTTTTTAATGCCAAATATTGTTCTAAAAAAGTTGTAAATCAACCAGCCACCAAATCACCAACCCCAGATCAGTGCAAACAAAGCTGTTGCCTACGGCAACCAGCAGGCCGGAAAAATGAAAAGAAAGGCCTGACTGGTTGCTATAGGTGATGCACATCTTATTCCTCCAGCATTCAACCAGGACCAGGTCTTTCGTGTCACATACTATTCTAAAAATCATGTCATCCGACAGATTTTAGAAGCCGCCCAATATAGGTTTTGATAGCCAGATGTCACAAGCTAGCTCAGCCTGGATAAAAAGTCATGGCAGCGGACTGTATCCGAGTGAGGAAAGCGGGTGGTTGTTGGATGCAAATTACGAAGTTAGTTTTCCAGGACTGAACTTTGATGTCATTTTTCACAGTCACATCATCCTAGAAAAATGTGCAAGAAAATGCCAAGTTAGTGCATAAAAAACTTTATTGACAAGAATGACAGAGTGGTGTGGAAGATATGGTTGCCAAGAAGATATGGTTCTGAAGTGCTATAGCCTAAGTGCCCTTAATGCATGGGAACCCAGCCTTCAGTAGAGCTGGGTATACATCAGGACAGTCTTTGCTCATGCCAGTTTGCATATGCCATATCTAGGGGACTGCTGTTAAAACAAATGTAAGTTACTGCCCCATCTCTCCACCTCGTCCAGCTAGAGAGATGAGAAAAAATGCGTTATGCGCCCATGCCAAGTAGAGCAGCCTTTCGGCACAAGACCCAGAAGACAGAGTGCGATCACTGTAGTAGTAGCAGGCTACTACAGTGATCCTCTACTTTCACAGAAGTCCCACAGGCAGGTCATATGCATACTGACATTAGTCCAAGCTATGCAATAAAATTCATTACATGGATTTCAGATTTAGCCCTGGTTCACATATGTCTGATGAGGGAACCAGCGTGATTACAGAGCTGGTTCCCGCATCGCATCACTCCCGCAGGCAGTTCACACTACCTTCTGCGAACCGCTGGCGGGTGTCTTTACAAACTTAATGGCACCCCCGGTTTTGTTCACAGGTCGCAGTGCGACCTGTGAACTGGCGCATGAATCGGATCGCATGGGTGAGAACACGATGCGATTCTAGTGCGGGGAAAAAAAAAAAAAGATACATGTGGTGCAGTGGTTAGCACTTTCGCCTAGCTGCAAAAGGGTCGCTGGTTCGAATCCCAACCACAACACTACCTGCTTGGAGTTTCTCCCTATGCCTGTGTGGGTTTCCTGGGGGTACTCCGGTTTCCACCCACACTCCAAAGACATGCTGGTAGGTTAAATGGATCCAGTCTAAATTGGCCCCAGTATGTGTATGTATTGAATGTGAGTTTGGAACCTTAGATTGTAAGCTCCTTGAGGGCAGGGACTGATGTGAATGTACAATGTATATGTAAAGCGCTGCGTAAATTGGCAACTCTATATAAGTACCTGAAATAAATAAATCAATAAATAAAATAAATTCCCATCTAAGGCCCCTTTCACACTTGTATGACCTGAAAGTTGCACAACTTTGATGCGACTTAAAGCAATGGCTGTGTAATCTTGAGGTCTGCGGACCTCAAGTCGCATCAAATTCGGACCAAAGTAGTGCAGGGACTACTTTGAAGTTGCTGCGACTTCAAGTTGCACAGATATGAATGGTACTCATTGGAAATCATGGGGATACTACTTGTCATGCGGCTTTGCAGTCCCAAGTCGCACAAGTGTGAAAATGTCCTAAAGGACATTCTGCCAAATGCGTGACTGCAACTTCATAAGAAGCCCCAAAGGAGCGATCAGGCCATTCACAGATCTATCTCCCCTCTAACCCTGTAGACTAAAGCTGGCCACAGAGTGATTAAAATTTGTCCGGTTAGCAATGACCGCCTGAATTTCGATCCATGTGTGGCCACCCCTAGTCTACAGAAGTCAATTATTAGATAAACTTCTGTTAAACAGCAATGTTGGAAAACTTTTGTAGATCAGCAGGTGCAGACACTGATCAGTGTGTTCTAACAGCATAGAGTCCCACTGTTAATATACAATGCCCCGGCAGGGGCGATTCCTCCATCTACCCAGTTTTTGTGGATGGAGGAATCCGCTCATTTGTTTTGTTCAGCCCAATGGCTGAAAAAAAAAAAAAAAAAATAATCTATGGTCAGCTTAAAGCAGCAGTGGTCAACATTCATGATATGGAGGGCTTCAAGTGCTGCCCCAACATCACCAAAAAACCGCACGTAAAATTAAATGATTATTATTAGACACTCAACATGATATAGTCTGAGACTGTGGACATGGAGCAAGAGATGGTCAGGGAATGTGGACATGGTACAAGAGATGGTCAGAGACTGTGGATATGGTACAAGAGATGGTCAGAGACTGTGGACATGGTACAAGAGATGGTCAGAGACTGTGGACATGGTACAAGAGATGGTCAGAGACTGTGGACATGGTACAAGAGATGGTCAGAGACTGTGGACATGGTACAGGAGATGGTCAGAGACTGTGGACATGGTACAAGAGATGGTCAGAGACTGTGGACATGGTACAAGAGATGGTCAGTGACTGTGGACATAGTACAAGAAATGGTCAGAGACTGTGGACATGATACAAGAGATGGTCAGACTGTGGATATGCTGCAGGAAATTTTAAAGGCATGCTATATGAGTTGTTATAAAAATGGGGAAAATAAATGGGACTTTGATTGAAGCTGGGGCAATTGAATCAATTGTTATACTACTATGAAATTGATGGAGGGGAAAACCTATTATGTACTATTATTGGATTACCTAAATTTATTATGTGTCACCTGTGTGATTATATGTATGCATGTATGAGAACATCTATTAAACGTTTTTATCCAACTTTTATGTATCCATCAATGCTATGTCTGACCATCACGTGCTTCATATAAAGTCCCACTCCCCATTTTGTATACTATATGAGTTGTTGGAGACTGGGGGCATGCTTCGAGAGACTGCTAGAAGTCGCTGCTAAAACAGGGCAAAAGGGAAACATACAATCTGAAGGCCCCGAGGGCTGCTCAAAAAGTGCCAAGGGGCTGCAGGTTGGGCACCAGGGGCTTAAAGGGTCACTGTCATGGGCGTCCGCAGGTGGGGGCAAGTGCCCCCCCCCTGGAATCAGGGATCGCAAGGTGTCCGCCATAGGTGTGTGCACGTTTGTGCCCAGGCACGCACACCCTTATCACCCGAGTGCAGCGCACAGAGTGTGAGCAGGTGCTGGGCGCTGGAACACTCTCCATGTACCAGCACCCGGCACAATAAGGTAGATTACACTGTGCATGGCAGCCCGCAGTCTAGCATCGGGAGTCAGCACACACAAAACCCTTCCTGCTCTCCCAGCTCTGCATATACAGACAGAGGAGGGGCAAGGTGGGTTATCCACAGCCACTCAAGCCTGCAGCATGTATCAACAGGAGCCTGACCTGCCACTGTGAGTTATAGACAACTCTCTTCTGTGGGGGGAAGAGAGCTCTGTGGGGGGGATTGGGTATGCATACTGGCATAGCACACGCCTGGAATCTGCACCCTGTACATAGCAAACGCCTGGAATCTGCACCCTGTACATAGCACACTCCTGGAATCTGCACCCTGTACATAGCACACTCCTGGAATCTGCACCCTGTACATAGCAAACGCCTGGAATCTGCACCCTGTACATAGCAAACGCCTGGAATCTGCACCCTGTACATAGCACACTCCTGGAATCTGCACCCTGTACATAGCACACGCCTGGAGTCTGCACCCTGTACATAGCACACGCCTGGAATCTGCACCCTGTACATAGCACACGCATGGAATTTGCACCCTGTACATAGCACACGCCTGGAATCTGCACCCTGTACATAGCACATGCCTGGAATCTGCACCCTGTACATAGCACATGCCTAGAATAAAGTCTGCCATTCCCCCCTTAAAAATAAATAATTGAGAGTCACGGCTAAGCCCCTCCCATTCATGACATTGTCAAAAGGGGCGGAGCATGGGTGAACTTAAAATGATGCCCCCCCCCCTGAAAAAAGTTCTGCGGACGCCCATGGTCACTGTTCCTATATTGTATGCATCACTCAGGGATAGTTCAAAAAGCTGGGCATTAAAGCATCATACTCGAGAATCATCACCAACCATCACCCCAATCCAGCCGACAACATGGACTCCTTACTATGGCTGAGGTCAATTTTGGATTTTTGTCAATCCCGTAGTTCTGCCATCGCTCTACTCTCTTATGGCAGCGTGATTTATCTATTGCACTATTAATTTACACAACACTTTACATACTTTTCATTAACATCAGCCCCTGCCATCAAGCTTACAATCTAAGGCTCCATCTCGCATTCATGCATACATACTAGGTCAAATTTAGACAAACGTCAATTAACCTACCAGCATGTCTTCCGGGTGTGGGAGGAAGCCAGAGTAGCCAAAGGAAACCCACAAAAGCACAGGGAAAACATGCAAACTCCATGCAGGTAGTGTCCCGACAGGGATTTAAACTGACAAATGCAAAGCAGAAGTGCTAACCACTAAGCCACCGTGCTGCTGAACCCTGTGCATGCTATTGCCAGAGCAACTTGGCATTTACACATAGCTTCTTACCAATGCTACTGCGGGTGAAGTGATGGCTTAGCAAAGAGATGGTTAATATGAGCAGCTGATGGGGCAGCTGTTAGCCTGTTGATTTGCCCTGCATGGGCAAAGCAGGAGTTCACTAAGATTCATAGTTGTTACATAGGTTGCACCTTTGACAGTTGTTACCCTGCTCAGGAGCACTGTGAAAACCCTGCTGAATATTGCTGCAATGGCTTACATAGACTTCAAATGAAAGGCTAACTGAGTGAGAGGGTATTGCATTCAAGGAAACATTTTTTGAGCATTTTGCTGTTTATGTATATAACGGATTATAGTAACCTCCAGCTGCCACCCACCAGTATACAGGGATATGACAGTAAAAGTTGATTGGTATGTGACAAAGGATCACGCTTTACTATTGCTGATTTTTTTTTTTACAGGTGAGTGAAAACAGAATCTGATAGAGGAGGAAATTCAAAAGCTCCAACAAGAGTATAAAGAGCTGAAGCTGGGTGAGAATATGCAAAGAGACAGTGATGTTGAAGCAGCACTTCAGGGTTTCATACAAACATAGATGCACCAACAGGAAGTATTTGAGGAACACCAGAGCTGTAACCATGATAAGAATTTCATATTCAAACTTTGTACAGAGCGCCAGGCAATATTTAAAGTGAACCCGTAACCATCACTTGTATGCTTGGTAGCATGCACATACCTGAATTGTGTGCCCACAATTCCTCAAGATAGTCCCTAAAATCCTATGCAAATACCAAATTATGACACTGTACATCAGCTTTCCGCAACCTTTTTACCCCTTAAAATGTTTTTGGGTCTTTGGAAAGCTGTGAAACCTATAAATTGAGGATCATTGAGAAAATGCCCCTTAGGTGGTTATTGGGTAGTATGCCCCCCTTCAGTGGTGGTCAGAATGCCACTCTTGGTGGCATTCTGACCATCCAAGAATGCCAACCCTTGGTTAGAGGAGCATTTTACCCAATAACCACCCTAAGGGTCATAATGCCACCTTTGCAAGCCTTCTGGAACCCTTTATAAAAACAATGGAGAATGATCTGGAACATGCCCCCTAGGTGGTTATTGGGTAGAATGCCACCCTTAGGTGGCATTCTCATCATTCAAGAATGCCACTCTCGGGTAGGGGGGTATTCTACCCAATAACCACCCCAGGGTCATATTGCCACCCTTAGAGGTCTTGGGGAACCCCTGCTAAAAACAATTAAGGAACAGTGGGAAAATGCACCCTAGGTGGTTATTGGATCCAATCGATACTCATCAAGAATGCCACCATTGGGTAGGTTTGCATTCCACTTGATAACCACTTAGGGTCATAATGCCACACTTACAGACAGATAAAAAGATCATTGGTGTCATACCACTGGCTTCAAAGGTGTCTAGGGGTTCCTTGCTGAATGGCTCTGACCCCAGCACTATGCAGGCAACCAACCGCAGTCAAAGGAATCCCTAGACACCTCTGCAGTTACCCCTGGGATCTATGGAACCCTGGTTAAAGTTGTTGTAAAGCCGCCCCCACCTCCCAAAAAAAAAAACCAAAAAAAAAAACCCTGCAAAGCAAAAGGCATAATGAGCTAGTATGCAGCGCATACTAGCTCATTATGAAACACTTACCTTAGAACGAAGCTGTTGCAGCGGTCCCAGCACACCACTGTGACCGGCGACCTTGTTCTTCCGGGTCTGCGGCTCTGTCCAATCACAGCGTGGGCTCCAGCGATGTGATTGGCGGAGCTGTGCTGACGTCACCCCTGCGCATGCGCACGGGAGCCGTTATTTGCAGCATGAATACAGAAGAAACAGCACCCTGGGCAACCCCGAGTGCCAATTCTTCAGTGCGCATGTGCCAATGACGTCTGGGATATCTCCTAAACCGTACAGATTTAGGAGATATTTCCTGTACCTACAGGTAAGCCTTATTGTAGGCTTACCTGTAGTTTAAAGTGGTTGTCATGACTTGACAACCACTTTAAGAACGATTGCCATAGGTAGTAAAGTTTTGTTTCAAAGCAAGAAAGGCAGATAATGAGATCATTGGTGTCATGTCACTGGCTCTTCCAAGTGGCATTGGAGGAAACTATGCTGGCACCATTTGATGGGAGGTCAACCAGCTACAGCTCAAGGAACCCCCAAACATATGAAGGAACACCAGAGTTTCACAGAACCCTAGTTTAGGTAGTAAAGGCTTGTTTCAAAGCAGAAAAGGCAGATAAAAGATCATTGTTGTCATGCCACTGGCTCTGCCAAGTGGCCTTGTCTCCAAAACTATGGTGGCACTGGCAGATGGGAGGCCACAATCAGCCACAGCTCAAGGAACCCCAAGACATCTGTGGAGGAACCCCAGAGTTTCACAGAACCCAAGTTTAGTGCAGATTATAAGATCATTGGTGTCATGCCACTGGCTCTGCCAAGTGGCGTTGCCCCTGGAACTATGCTGACACCATCAGATGGGAAGTCAGCTACAGCTCAAGGAACCCCCAAACATCTGAAGGAACCCCAGAGTTTCACAGACCCCTGGTTTAGGTAGTAAAGGTTTGTTTCAAAGCAGATAAAAGATCATTGGTGTCATGCCACTGGTTCTGTCAAGTGGCCTTATTTTTGAGACTATGTAGGCAACAACAGATGGGAGGTCAATGAGCCGCAGCTCAAGGAACCCCAGAGTTTTATAGAACCCAAGTTTAGTGCAGATAATAAGATCATTGGTGCCATGTTACTGACTCTGCCAAGTGGTGTTGGCCCTGGAACTATGGTGGCACCATCAAATAGGAGGTCAATCAGCTACAGCTCCTGAAACCCCCAAACACCTGAAGGAACCCCAGAGTTTCACAGAACCCTAGTATATGTAGTAAAGGTTTGTTTCAAAGCAGAAAAGGCAGATAAAAGATCATTGGTGTCATGCCACCGGCTCGGCTAAGTGACCTTGTCCACAAAACTATGGTGGCACCACCAGATGGGGGTGGGGTCAATCAGCCACAGCTCAAGGAATCCCCAGATGTCTGTGGAGGAACCCAAGAGTTTCACAGAACCCCAGTTTAGAACGATTGCTATAGGCAGTAAAGGTTTCAAAGCAAGAAAGCGAGATAAGAAGACTGTCAGATCATTGCTCTGCCAAGTGGCCTTGCCCCCTACGGTGGCACCACAAGACGGGAGGTCAATTAGCCACAGCTCAGGGAACTCCTAAGTGAACTCCAGAGATCCACAGAACCTCAGACAATGGTTATAGGTAGGAAATTTTTGTTTCAAAGCAAAAAAAACTTTTTTCAATAAAAAGTAACAACTTTAAATATTTACAATGTATAAAGCAGCTGTACAAAGTATTACAAAACAAAGATGAGATCATCTAATAATATGAAAATATTCCTAAAGACGTGCAGGATCAGCCGGAGGATCCAAACTCTGCACAGTCATAGATTGAGCGATAAAATTGGACCAATCCTAATCCATTTAGTGGCGGTCCCTTTACCCGGCGGTTGCTGGTAGATTCTACACACATGCACTTTTCACAGTCCTCCAAATAGTTGATGAGCTGGATCCACGACTATCAAATTGCTGCACCCAAACACCAAACACTTATTGTTTGCATTTCCTCTAATGTTCTATTTAGGATCACAAGTAACAAGGTACATACAGTAGGAACACAAAGGTGAGAGCAGAGTCTGTGCAAAGGGGTTCAATGCAGGATTCCCCTCCCCCAACCCTTTGCACCCCTCTTACCTGCACACAAGGATCCCTGCAGCTCACTCAGCTCCTTTGTACATGGGGGGTTCAGTCTGGGGGGGATCATGGACTAAGTCCCAGAGATGTCATCAAAGTACAGACTGCAGAGAGGTGGAGGCAGGAAGGGCTGTGTGTCAGGGGGAGGGGAAGTGCTGGGAAAGAGTCTAAGGGAGGGCAGACAGCAAGGGAGGGGGTGGAGGACAGACACATATGAAGCAGGGTGGGGAGAAAGAGAGACACACAAAGGGAGGGAGCTGCAATGGCTGGCATGTGTAATCTGCACACAGTGCACTTCTTGTCCCAGGCAATGCATACATTGGTGTGCACTGAATAACAGGAGAATTGTGCATGTGGCTTCTAGGGTAAGATCTGCTGGCAGCATTACTGTGCAAGCAAAAAAAAACAACAGCCAATCAGAAATCAGCTTTTATCCGTTTAGCGTAGATTATGCAATGACAGGTGTGTTTTGACTGGTTGATGCACACTGGACTTTGCGCATCGTGTGCTGACCTGAGCTAGGTTCACAGCTTTGCGTGTTCGGGAAGGCGTGCAAAATTGCGTGCTTTCCCGAAACGCACAGAACCACGCTGTCCTTCAACGGACGCGTGGCGTGCCGCTAATTGTTTTTCCATTTTCTAACGTGCGCCAAACTTAATGGTGCCGCAGCAACATGGTTCCCTGCAGGACGTTTTTGGAACGGGGAGTTTCTTTACGTGTAAAGAAGGGGCTGCTTTGCACGCAGAAGCGCACCCACACTTGAACGCCGAGCCTAGTGCCAGTTAGGGTTGCCGCCTCATCCTTTTAAACCCGAACGCATACTAATTACACAGGTTCTGAGGCTGATTTAGGTGGTAATTAAACTCACTTGGTGCCTTATCTGCATTAAATTAGCCTCAGAACAACCGGTGTAATTCATATGTGTTCGGGTTTAAAGGGATGAGGTGGCAACCCTAGGGCCAGTTCACACCATAGAAACGCAGTCCAAAATGCATTCCGGGTGCTTTATTGCATTCACGTTTTTGATGCTTTCCGGTGTGTTTTTGATGCGTTCTTCCCGACTCTTTTCTGTTCACCTTAACCACTTCAGCCCTGGAAGGATTTCACGCTTTAGGACCAGAGCCCTTTTTGCGATTCGGCACTGCGTTGTTTTAACTGACAATTGCGCGGTAGTGCGACGTTATACCCAAACGAAATTTGCGTCCTTTTTTTCCCCCGAACAGAGCTTTCTTTTGGTGGTATTTGATCATCGCTGCGTCATTTCTGATCGCCGCTATAAACAAAAGAAGAGCGACAATTTTGCAAAAAAAACCCAAATTTCTTACTTTTTGCTAAAATACAAATCCAAAAAAAATATATAAAAAAACATTTTTTTTTCACCGTTTTTGGCCGATTTATATTCTTCCTCATATTTGCGATAAAAAAAAATTTGCAATCGGCATTTATTGATTGGTTTGCGCAAAAGTGGCCGCGTTTACGGACGATGAGAATTCATTTTTGTTTTTTTTTTATTTTTTATTAGTAATGGCGGCGATCTTCGATTTTTAGCGGTACTGCGATATTGGGGCGGACATGTCGGACCATTTTGACACTTTTTTTGGGACCATTGGCATTTATACAGCGATCAGTGCTATAAAAATGCACTGATTACTGTGTAAATGCCATTGGCAGTGAAGGGGTTAACCTGCAGGGGGAGCTCTAAGGGTTAACTGTGTTCCCTGGGCGTGTTCTAACTGTGGGGGGACTGCCCTAACAGGGGAAGGGAAGTGATCACAGCTTCCGTGTAGAGGAAGGCTGTGATCACAGCCCTTCCCCTTCACAGAACGGAGGTCCGTGTTTACTTACAGGGACCTCCGTTTTTTCACTCCGGGGGGGGCATCGCGGGTAGCCGGCGGTGATTGAGGCCGCCGCACCCGCTCCCTGGCCCTCCCCGAACACATTGAGCGCTCGCGCCTCCGGCGGCGCGCGTGCGCTCACAGTGCACGATCTCGCGATATCGCACCACTTTGTCGCCGTCAACCTGCGGTTGGCGGTCGGCAAGTGGTTAAATAAGGACATGTGTGTTCCAGTGCTTTTTTTGGTTTGTTTAGGTGCGTTCCTGGGCATTTTTGATGTGTTTTACCGCGTTCCAGTACAGTTCAGTGCAGAAAAAAATGCAGCATGTTCTATTTTTTTTTTTTTTTTTTTCTGGAACTGGAACGCACTGAACCTGACCGCACTGCTGTGAACTATGCCATTGAAAACCTTATAATCTACTTTCCATGGTGTGAACTGACCCCCAGCCCAGGTTCACATATGTGCGATCTCAGAGATCACATGTGATTCACACCTGCACCGCAGTGCAAACTGTCTGCGAGAGGGACGCGATGCGGGAACCGGCTCTGTAATCGCGCTGTTCCCGCATCGCACAAGTGTGAACCCGGGCTTAAAGCGGCATTCCACCCAAAAGTGGAGCTTCCGCTGTAAAGCGGTAGTAAACCCACCGCTTTAAGTAACGGTGACCCCCTGACATGCCACAATTAGCATGTCCTTTTTTTGGGGGGGTGAAGCGGGTACCCTGTTTTCATGGTTACCTCGCTCCCACTTCCTCTCCTGGCACTGCGGCGCCGGAAGGAGGTTCACCTCTCCCCACTCCCTCCCTGCAATCTTCTGGGACACGTCACGGGTCGCAGAAGATTGCCCGGCCATTCACAACGCTCAACTCGCGCATGAAGTCACAGCCGGGTGCCCACACTTGATTGCCCACACTGATGCCGCGGAGGGGGAGAGGAGCGAAGTGTCCGATGGCCGCATCGCTAGAGCGTGGGACAGGTGAGTGTCTTTTTATTAACCACTTCAGATCCGCGCTATTGCCGAAGTACGGCTCCAGCGCGGATCTGAAACGTCGTCCCCTGTGCACGCTCCTCGCGCGTCCCCTGGCAGCAGTGGCGGCATGCGCCGCATGCTGCGCGAGCGTGCCCGTGGCTCGGGCGGACTCGATGTCCGCCCGGACCCGCCGATCTCTTTCAGGAGCCTCAGAACGGGGAACCGCCGATGTAAACACGGCGGTTCCCCGTTCTGTGACAGGGGACATAGCAGATCTACTGATCCCTGTCACTGGGATCAGTTAGATCTGTTATGTCCCGGCCAGCCCACCCCCCACAGTTAGAACACACCCAGAGAACATATTTAACCCCTTCACTGCCCCCTGCTCGTTAACCCCTTCAATGCCAATGACATTTACACAGTAATCAGTGGATATTTAAATTTCTGATCGCTGTATAAATGTCATTGGTCCCAAAAATGTGTAAAAAATGTCCGACATGTCTGCTGCAATATCGCAGTCCCGATAAAAATCGCAGATCGCCGCCATGACTAGTAAAAAAAAATAATAATAATAAAAACGCTATAAATCAATTCCCAGTTTGTAGACGCGATAACTTTTGTGCAAACCAATCAATATACGCCAATTGCGATTTTTTTTTTTTTTTTTTTTTTTACCAAAAATATGTAGAAGAATATATATCGGCCAAAACTGATGAATAATTTTTTTTAATGGATTTGTACTTGTAGCAAAAAGTAAAAAATATTGTTCTTTTTTGCAAAATTGTCGCTCATATTTTGTTTATAGCGGCGATCAGAAATGACGCAGCGGTGATCAAATACCACCAAAAGAAAGCTCTATTTGTGGGGAAAAAAGGACGCAAATTTTATTTGGGTACAACGTCGCACGACCGCCAATTGTCATTAAAAATGCGACAGCGCTGAAAGCCATAAATTGGTCTGGGCAGGAGGGGGGTTTAAGTGCCCAGTAAGGAAGGGGTTAAAAGTCAGCAGCTACACTTTTTGTAGCTGCTGACTTTTAAATGGGTGGAACTCCGCTTTAAGTTGCCCATACATGGATTGAAATACAGCCGGTAGACGAATTTCGATCCATGGTTGTACATAAGTGGATTTATTGGTGTGAAACCAGCCTAGCGAGTTTTTCCTGAATGATCAGTTCCACCAGCTATAGCCGGCAACACTGATCATTGTATTGTGATGGTGGAGAAGACTCTCTGCTGTCAAAATACAATACCACAGCGGGAAGGATTCCCCCATCCACCTTAAGTCTCCATTCACACCTAGGTGATTTGAATTGCGGGCGGAATCGCAGGACGTGTTTTGCGATGCCATTACTTGTTATTGGCACCCCAATCGTGGTGTGATTTTGCCACGAGTCTCCCCAAAAGAAGTTCCGGAACCTCTTTTGGGCATCTCACACGACAATCGGGGCAAAATCCCACCACAATTGAGAAGAAGTAATGGAATCGCAACCGTGTGCTGCGTTTTGCTGCAATTTGGATTCTTGAGACCCCAAGTCACGTGACATGTGAAATCCCATGTTAGTCAAGGACAGCGGTCTTAATTAGCACTACTGAAGACGCTCTGACTTTAGAAAAGGCTCCTGTACTACTTTAGGGCGACATCTAGCCGACTTGTGCCCATAGACTTTAATGGAAGTTGCCTCCAAGTTGGATCCCCATCTATATTGATGTGATTTGGATCCAACATTACTGGCATTCCCTGAAAGTCGCTTCAAAGTCACATCAAGTTGCTAGCAAATCATCAGGAGGTCGCCTGGCAAAGTCGCAGCATAAGTCACGTGACTTTCAGGTGGCGGCAGTGTGAACCGAGCCTTAGTCTTGGTTCACACTGATGCAGTGCAGTATTCAAAGCGATTCTTGTGCGTTTCCCGCACAGCATCACAATTGTACTCCATTCACGTGTACCGCTGTGGGTGTCAATGTTAAGTTAACGACACCCTGTAAACAGGTTGCAAAATGCAGTGCGATTAGCTGAATCAGATTGAGTGTGAGAACCCATGCGATCCGATTCCGGCGAAGCAAAAAAAAAGTTGCATGCGCCTTTTTTGTGCAAATGCAGTGCGATTTGAGCCATACAAAATGAATGACCTCAAGTCGCACTGCAAAGAATTGCGTGTGATTTGAACATGAATGTGGTGCGATTCCTGTCCGAATCACATGCGATTTCCTGCACCGCATCAGTGTGAACTAGCACCGAGGGCCAGTTCACACCACATGCAGTCCAGTGCATTTTTTTCTGTATCAAAAACGCATGGAAAGTAGGTTATATAGTTTCCAATGGCATAGTTCACACTAGCACGGTCAGTTTTAGGGCGTTCCAGTTCCAGAAAAAAAAGTAGAACATGCTGCATTTTTCCTGCTCTGGGCTGTGCTGGAATGTGGTAAAACAAACCGGAATGCACTGAAACCCATCAAAAAACATCCAATTGCATCAGACCACAGTATGGTGAAAACAAACAGGAAAAAAGAATAAAAAAATCAGCTGGAATGCATCCGGAAACGCATCAAAAAGGCACCGGAGCACATCAAAAATGTGTTAAAAACGCACACGCAGAAATGCATGCGGAATGGATCGGGAGTAAGTTTTTGTGGTGTGAACCAACCCTTGATGTGTGGATGGGGGAATTCAATCATCATTTATATTGTTAAACCCATTGTTTGAGGGCTGGTTCACCAAGAAAAGCACACTCCAGATCTGTTCCGGATATGTTTCTACATGCACGTTTTTGATGCTTTCTGATGTGTTTCCGGATGCATTTTTTTCTTTTTTCTTCCTGTTTTTTTTTTTTTTTTCACTGTACTGGGGTCCAGTGCAATGGCGGCCCGTCCATAAGGGGTGCATGGGCGCCGCTCCCCCTATACACGGGTCCGGTCCCCTAATCTACATGCAAGGTGCCGGACGCATGGATTCCAATGGGAGATTTCTTTTTGAAGCACGTGACTAGAGCCAGAGGCTCTAATAGGCTTCAAAATTGGGTGGGCTCGGGGCGCAGAGCACTGCGTCTGAAGCCCACCCAGTTGTGTTACAATAGCGAATGAATATTCGCTATTGTCACACTGATTCCCCTCCCGCACTGCATCAGTGTGAACCAAGACTAAAGCCCCGTACACACGGGATGACGATCGCATACAACAGATCGTACTCACGACCGTTGTATGCGAAATCGATCGTTCATATGCGCGATTTGAACAGTCGAACATACGACGGTCGTACAAGGGAGTTGTATGAGCAGACTAGAAAACTTGGTCGTACCAACAAGCGCTCATACGACCGTTGTATCGTGTGTACAGAGCAGTTGGTACAACAAAGTTGTATTGTGCAAAACACGCATGCTCCAAAGTCAGGAATGGCTGGATGCTAATTACATGCACCTGAACGTTCTTCTGCGGTCGTACGATCGCGTAGTGCAGTCAGTATGCTACATACAACAGCCAACATACGATTTGACACGATTGTGCGTACGGGGCTTAAGGCTCGGTTCACACTGCCGCCACCTGAAAGTCACGTGACTTATGCTGTGACTTTGCCAGGCGACCTCCTGACGATTTGCTAGCAACTTGATGTGACTGGCACAAGTACGAAAATTTTTCTTGTACGATTTTCATTTAATCAGTAAAATTTTCATCCGAAAATAAAATACAACATGTGACATCACTTCTGAATTTTTATTCTGTCATACGAGAATTTTCGTAACCTTTAGTAACCTTTTATTTTTGATATGAGATTAGCATGCAAAACGGGATTTTTTTCTTCTTGCTGTAAAATCCCTTTCTCTAAGTTCATTGATGGACACAGAAGCTCCATCTTGACCTTAGGGTTATATCGCCACAGTCAGGAGTAGGACTAGGCAGACAACAAATATTAAAAAACCAGCATAGCCCCTCCCAGGGGCAGCCCTCACTGGTAGTAACCCTCCACCCTGCAACAGATAGCTCAGTTCGTAACAAGCAGTACAAACCACAAAAAGAGGGGTGGGTGCTGTGTCCGTCAATGAACTCAGAGAAAGGGATTTTATGGTAAGTAGAAAAAATCCAGTTTTCTCTTTCATTCATTGACGGACACAGCAGCTCATCTTGACCATAGGGACATGCCAAAGCAGTGTCAAAACGAGGGGTAGGAAAGAGAAACAGGTTCAATGAACAGCCAAAACTCCACCCAACAGAACTCCTGTGGGGAACCAGAAATACACCTCAGACAGCCGTCTGCAAAACTTTGCGGCCAAAGGCTGCATCCGAGGATGGCAAAACGTCAACCTTGTAAAACTTGGAAAAAGTGTGCACAGACGACCAAGTAGCCACCTTGCACACCTGAGAGACAGACGCTTGATGTCAGAAAGCCCAGGAACTGCTAATCGCCCTGGTAAAGTGACCCGTGACCAGAAAGGGGGGCTCTAGACCCCTAACAGCATAAGCTTGTATCACAGTTTGTCTAATCCAACGAGATATAGTAGCCGAGGAGGTCGCCAGGCCCTTGCGCGGACCATCCACCATGACAAACAGGGAATCCGACCTCCAAAAGGAGGCCGTGGCCACCAGGTACACCCTAAGGGTTCAAACAACATCCAACGAATGCAGGGCAACCTCCTTAGGATGAGATGGTCGTGGACACAAGGAAGGGAGGACAATGTCCTCATTGATATGGAAGGACGACACCACCTTCGGAAGAAAGGAAGAAGACGGGCGCAAGACCGCATTATCCCTGTGCAGGACCAAATAGGGAGACCTGCAAGACAAAGCCGCCAACTCTGACACCCTATGGGTGGAAGTGATGGCCACCAGGAAAGCCACCTTTTGCGAAAGCGTGAGCAACGGGAGTTCCCTGATATTCTCAAATGGTGGCTTCTGAAGCACCGAAAGATTAAGGTCCCATGTCGCCAAAGGCGAACGTACCCGGGGAGCGACATGTCAAACCCCCTGAACAAAAGTATGAATCAATGAATGAGTTGCCAAAGGCCACTGGAAAAAGATCGCCAGAGCAGAGATGTGACCCTTAAGCATGCTCAACGCCAGCTTCTGATCGAGCCCATTCTGCAGAAACCCCAGAACCCTAGAGGCCAAGAAGGAACGGGAATTCCACCCCCCCCCCATCCTTGCACCAGGAAATGTAAGCCCTCCAGGTGCAGTAGTATATCTTTCGGGAAGTGGTCTTGCGTGCCTTAAGCATAGTAGGTATCACCGAAGGGGAGACGCCCCGGTCCCTCAACACCTGGCATTCAATAGCCAGGCTGTTAAAGCCAGAGAAGGTAAAGCAGGATGCAATATGGGCCCCTGGGACAGTAAGTCTTCGCGTAGCGGGAGTCGCCAGGGGGTATCCACTACCATCCGCACCACGTCGGCATACCAAGGATGCCGCGGCCAGTCTGGAGCGATGAGAACAACTGGAATCCCCTCTGCCTCTATTCTGCGCAACAGACGCGGAAGAAGCTTGAGAGGGGGAAAGGTATAGATAAGCCGATACCGAGCCCACGGTGCCACCAGAGCATCCGCCGCGTCCGCCAAAGGATCTCTCATCCTGCTCACGAAAGTCTGCACTTTCCGATTGATGCCAGACGTCAGCAGATCCACATCTGGCATGCCCCGTCGCAGAAACATCCATCGGAAGATTTCCGGGTGTAGAGACCACTCTCCCTGATCCAGCGTCTGCCGGCTGAGGTAGTCCGCTTGCCAGTTTACTACGCCCGGATTGTGAACGGCGGAGACCACCGGCACATGAAGTTCGGCCCACCGCAGAATGTGAGACACTTCCGTCGCCGCTGCCAAACTTCTCGTACCCCCTTGATGATTTACGTATGCCACGGCCGTGCCGTTGTCCGATTGAATCCGGACGAGATACCCGTGCAACCGTACCTGTCCACTGGGAGAGACAAAGTCTGATTGCACGGAGCTCCAGGACATTGATTGGGAGACGAGATTCCTCCAAAGACCAGCGACCCTGGGCCAACAGCAACCCCAGAACCCCCCCCCCCAGCCGGTCAGGCTGGCGTCCGTCATGATCACCGTCCAATGAAGGTTAAGAAAAGACCTCCCGAGTCGAAGGGCTGGAGCCACCACAGCAGCGAGACCCTGGTCTGACGGTCCACGCAGATCTCCCGATCCAGGGACGACAGTGATTTGTCCCACTGCGAGAGGATCTCCCTCTGCAGAACACGGGTGTGACACTGGGCATACGGGACCGCTTCAAAGGTGGATATCATGAGACCCAGAACCCGCATGCAAAAGCGAAGGGACGACCACTTCTGGGATAGTAGTGAGCAAACCGCTGACTGAAAAGTCTGGAGCTTGGCGTAAGGAAGACCTTCACCTGGGCAGAATCGAGAATCGACCCCAAATATTCCAGTCAGTGAGATGGAACAAGCATGGATTTGGGAGATTCAATACCCAGCCGAACTCCTGCAGAGTCTGCATGGTGATCGCCACATTTTCCCTCAACGCTGCCTCTGACTCCGCTTGCAAGAGGAGGTCGTCCAGGTACCCCACCACTGCGATGCCCCTCTGCCTCAACAGGGCCAGAACCGTGGCCAGTAGCTTCGTAAAGACCCAAGGCGCAGAGGCTAGGCCAAATGCTAGGGCCACAAACTGGTAGTGGGCCTTCCCGACCGCAAATTGCAAGAAACGTTGATGCTGGACACATATGGGGACATGTGAGTACGCGTCCTTGATGTCGAGGGAAGCCAGGAAGTCGTCCCGATGAAGCGCTGCCACCACAGAGCAGATGGACTACATCTGGAACTTTCGTACGTGCACAAAACAATTGAGGGCTCTGAGGTCCAGGATCGGTCATACCCCATCCTTTTTTGGGACCACAAATAGGTTGGAATAAAAACCTTGGAACCTCTCCAATTCCGGAATGGGAACAATGACTCCCTGGGAGAGTAGGTCCTGCACCGCCCCCAGCAAGGCCTGCAGTCAGCCTGGGGGGAGTCGCAGATTCGAGACAAAGAACCTTTCCGGAGGGCGGAAAAGAAACAATTTTGTACCCGGACAAAATCAATTTGTGTGCCCAAGGGTCAGATATCCAGGATATCTACCAGTCCACAAACCAATGAAGGTGCCCCCTACCCCGAAAAACGGGTGGGGGCAACCCTTCATGCCGACAAGGACTTATCTTCGGGCTTGTCGCGCTTGCACTGCCAAGGACGCTTGGGTCCCCCCGCAGGGGTCTTAGCGGGCTGAGGGCCCTGGCCTCACGAACGGAGCAGACAAAGCCTTTTATGGGCATAAAAAGAGGGACCCTGCCTGCGGCTGGGCTCCTTGCTCCTCTTGGTAAGGTTGGATAAAC
>BLSH010282580.1:173410-192700 GCA_018402905.1 Glandirana rugosa | reverse complement strand
ACCTGTGTCACTGGCTACATAACTGCCCCCACCTGTGTCACTGGCTACATAACTGCCCCCACCAGTGTCACTGGCTACATAACTGCCCCCACCTGTGTCACTGGCTGCATAACTGCCCCCACCTGTGTCACTGGCTGCATAATTGCCCCCACCTGTGTCACTGGCTGCAAACTGCCCCCACCTGTTTCACTGTATACTGTGTCCTGTGATGCTGAGCTGTATACTGTATCCTGTGATGCTGAGCTGTATGCTGTGTCCTGTGATGCTGGGGCTGTATACTGTGTCCTGTGATGCTGAGCTGTATACTGTGTCCTGTGATGCTGGGGCTGTATACTGTGTCCTATGATGCTGAGCTGTATACTGTGTCCTGTGATGCTGAGCTGTATACTGTGTCCTGTGATGCTGAGCTGTATACTGTGTCCTATGATGCTGAGCTGTATACTGTGTCCTGCGATGCTGAGCTGTATACTGTGCCCTGTGATGCTGGACCCACACTCTTCTATGCCTCCTGGAGCATCAGACCTAGATGGCTATGACTGAAATCCTCACACTGGCATCCTCTCCAAACAAAGCCTAGGATGGAAGGCCTGTTCTAAAAGACTCCCTAAATATCAATGCAGAAAACATAAACAATTAGAGCTCAGTCTGGCTACAGCCTAACAGTCCACTAAATTCGGAAAAGGGGCACTTCAGTTTGTGGCAGGGTCCTTACTGGTGTAAAAATACAAAAATGTTGGCATCCAAGACCTATAAGCAAAATTGAAATCTCCAAATGGTCCTTCTGCGATAGTTTAAAACAAACTTTTGAACCTGCTGTGTAGTAACATGCTCATTTTAATGCTAGCCCAACCAGCTGCACATGCTCACCTTGCCTTCACTATCCTCCTATTTGATTCAGTTGTGGGGGCAAGTATAAGAAGCCCATTGGATGTTCCATGTTGCAACTTGGAGCTTACACAGTCTGAGGACTCTCTCCCGACCCCCATATGATGGCACTGGATTTATGGAACGCCAATCGCCATGCGCCAGCACTGTTTAGTGGGAGGAAGGGAAGTGACTGGTTGTGGGGTTGTAAGTAGAAGGTGAATTATGTGCCGCTGGTGGCATCATTATTATTAATGTGAATCTGTTGCTTTGCCTGGCTTGGGATTCACTTTGAAGGTAATACTGTCCAAAACAGTTATTTATCATTATAATTTCCCTATGTCTAATGGTGAGTTTTACTCTTGCAGTTATACTCTCCAATTATTTGATCATTTTATATTATGGACAACTACTAAAGTGAGTATGACACCACCATTTTACTTTGCTATGGCAACAGGTGGGCACAACTGGAAATTCGGGTGGGGGTAGTTCCAAGGAGAGTCCACAGGAAACACAAGATGGTAAAATGTAGTTAAGCTTGCCAGGAACCACACTAAATCAACAATATCTGTTTTGAATGGAGTTATTTTTGAAAGGGGAAACAAAAAGGCTAAAGAACTAAGTAACACTTGGGTTACTTTACTAAAACTGGAGAGTGCAAAATCTGGTGCAGCTCTGCATAGAAACCAATCAGCTTCCAGGTTTTTTTGTCAAAGCATAATTGAAGAAGCTGAAGTTTGTAGCTGATTGGCTACCATGCACAGCTGCACCATCATTTGCACCCCCCCCCCCCCAGCTTTAGTGAGTCAACCCCATTGTCTTCTGGCAGCACACAGCATTATGTTATAGGGAGCCTAATTCTGTGCATTTTCTATTTATCAGAGTTGCAGTCTTCCACTCCAAATACCCCCGTGCTGTCATGTGATCCTAAAGGAACGCGGTGTCCAGAGGAAAATAAACGACTGAGATAATCCAAAGTTTTTACTCTTGGCACAGTACAATGAGGATTAATATTTTTTGATGTGTGTTAAGCATCAAACAGCTTCCTACAGATCCCCCACCGTGCACTTCAAGCTCCCATTTATAGCTATAACAAACATCGTAGAATATTCCAAATATCCTTAATCCGTCTGTGAGCCCTCTTCAGAGATGTGATCGTCTCCCTTCCTCACAGGGCAGATTAACTCTATCTATCTATCTATCTATCTATCTATCTATCTATCTATCTATCTATCTATCTATCAACATTAGTTCTTTAACAAAAATACCCATATATGATCAGCATCTGTAGCACCCTCCAGTGTGTGCTAGATGTAAGGTTTGTAGTGTAGGTTTGTTAGTGTAGGAAAATTTAGTTTGGCTCAGTGCTAAACCTGAGCTGTGAATCCGGGTCAGGGTTCAGCGGGTCAGGGTTGGGTGACTCATCCTGGCCGCTCCTCTGGTGCCTCCCCCTGGTCTAGAAGGTTGTGGAGACTTATAAAGCTAGTGGGTGGAACGATCCTGCCACAGCACATGGAGAAAGCCCTTCCTGGAGGCACAAGAGCAAGTGGAGGACAGTGTGAGTAAAACAGCACTACTGGGGACTTACAAGGGGGAGACTGCCATACGTAGCCAGTGCTCCCTGAAGACAGCATGGTGCCAAGTCTTCATCCCTACCCTGGGAGACCTCCTGCAGAAACACAAAGCAATTCTCCTGCGCTTGGGTGCTGAGTCTAAAAATGTGTGATGCAGTAAACCCTCCTCCTCCTATGGAATGTCTATGGCCTTGTTGCCATCCTCAGAACAATGGGTGTACTTGGGACTGTAACATATAAAAGAAAAAGGAGAGCGCACCAACCTTGTGCATTACCAAAAATAATTTAATAAAGTAAAAACAGCAATGGTTATACTCACATACAACCGTGGTATACAAGCATATCAAAGCAACACCAATAGTGAACAGTTTCCCCCAAAATGTGGCTGGAACCAGAGATACCAGAGGACAAGATGGTATTGCAAGGTGGCTAACGCGTTTCTAAGGAGGACCCTTTTCCACAGAGCCAAATCGATGGATGACCAGCCTCTTCTGACTGCCTCAGAAGAGGCTGGTCAAAGGTCTGTTTTCTACAGGCCACTTTGAAGATGAGACATAGACACTGTGGACCTGCCTTGTCTATGTTCATGTCTTACCCTATAAACTCATCCCTCCTTTCCTCATTCCTCTTGCTTAATTAATACCTTGTTGCCACGTTATGTTCCTTATTATACAGTACTTGTAATGTCAGGTAATTTCATTTCATTCCCTGCATTATATTGCGTTCCATACATCGTTTGCTTGTTTGTCTCCTTTTTCCACTTGCTTCCTCTGATTTAAGGATGGGTTCGCACTAGCTGTGGCCGCGGCTCGCAGCAGGTGGTTCGGTGCGTCCCTGTTCTCCATTTCAGGTGCGAATCAAGTCCAAATTTTTGCCTGAATTTGGACGTGAAACGGAGACAAAGACGCTCAGGACACTTTTCCAGTGCGGACCGCGGCTGCCCCGGAGGTGTGTGAACCGGCTTCATTGAGAGCCGGTCACACTCTCCTGTCATGCGAATTGGATGCTGGGAAAGTGTGAACCCAGCCTTATTTATTTATTTTTTTGTGAAATCACTGTTCAGATCTCTCTGTGCCAAGTTCATCATTCTGTTTCAATTGTTTTTATTAGTTTTACAAAATAAGGTAATACAATTTAGTATACAGTATCTCACAAAAGTGAGTACACCCCTCACATTTTATTATATCTTTTCATGTGACATCACTGAAGAAAGGACACTTTTCTACAATGTAAAGTAGTGAGTGTACAGCTTGTATAACAGTGTAAATTTGCTGTCCCCTCAAAATAACTCAACATGCAGCCATTAATGTCTAAACTGCTGGCAACAAAAGTGAGTACACCCCTAAGTGAAAAAGTCCAAAGTGGGCCCAATTAGCCATTTTCCCTTCCCGGTGTCATGTGACTCGTTAGTGTTACAGGGTCTCAGGTGTGAATTGGGAGCAGGTGTGTTAAATTTGGTGTTATCGCTCTCACTCTCTCATACTGGTCACATCAACATTCAATTCAGCTGCTACCCCTGTTGACTGCAAGAAGTCATAGAGGAACCAAGTTCTTTACGAATTCCTTCCCCTCCTACGTTGCCACCTGTTGAGCGCCACCTACAGTGGGGAGTACAGACTGCACCTGCCTACATGCTCATAGTACATTGTTTCAGTAAACCTTAAGTTGATTGTACAAAGAGCCTATGGTAAGATTGCAATGTGTGTGGTGACCCTAGCACTGCTCCCATATATTTCAATTGTGCATTTGCTGTTTGTCTGAAGTTTATCTAATGGGTTTTCTGAATGATTTTATTAACAGTAAACTGCAGTTTGTTTGGCAAGTCACTCACCATATGGCCTCTCTGCCATTCTGTTATACCTCTTACATTGGAACCTTTGTTTTATTACTGTGTCATGGAATGGCTACACTAATGCCAGGAATCCTATGTTCAGTCAAAATGTATACAGCTCCGTGAGATGTTTATGTTCTCTGCTGGTTTCCACACCACAATTGCTCCCGTGTCTATAAAATCTAAGTACATTTTATTTCATCAAGAGGTGCCAAAATATATAACAGAAAGATGCGAGATGTTAGGCTCGCACGGATGAGGGAGGATTCTGGGTAATGCAGGCATCAGCCGAATCTTCCTTTGTCTTCCCAAAGAATGCCCATCAATCACCGGTACAGAACTACCAAATTGCCGGAGTCTGTATCCTGCCAACTTCTAGAGGTGCTGGAAATCGGAAAAAAACACAGTAAAAGTACATCATTTTTTACTGTAAAATCACAGGGATGGGCAGAATTAAAACGCACAGCTATAAAATGGCATGGAGAGATGTTTTAGGAACAAAAACTCAAACTTCGGTCTACATTACTCATAAAGAAGAGAAATTACTTTTTCTTTGATGTACTACCCTACTTGTAAATCGTAATTAAAGTAGTTCTAAAGCCAAAATCTTTTTTTTTTTTTTTTTTTTTTTAATTTTGGAATGAGTGGGGAGTAGTTAAAACTACCATCAGATCTTTTTTTTGTCTGTTTCTCATTTTAGAGATTTCAATTAGCTTTCTATCTTGTAGACACAACAGGAAGTGACAAGAAACTTCCCCAAACCCACTCTTAAGCTTTTCATACATGAAGGAAAATTTGGCCAATTTTCAATAAACCAGCCGCAATTTGCTCAGTGGATAGATCTGTTGGCTATCTCCTGCTTACATCCCTTAAATGAAAATTCCAAGGTCCCGGGCAGAAATACACTATGTTACCAAAAGTATTGGGACACCTGCCTTTACACGCACATGAACTTCAATGGCATCCCAGTCTTAGTCCATAGGGTTCAATATTGAGTTGGCCCACCCTTTGCAGCTATAACAGCTTCAACTCTTCAGGGAAGGCTGTCCACAAGGTTTAGGAGTGTGTCTATGGGAATGTTTGACCATTCTTCCAGAAGCTCATTTGTGAGGTCAGGTACTGATGTTGGACAAGAAGGCCTGGCTTGCAGTCTCCACTCTAATACATCCCAAAGGTGTTCTTTCAGGATGAGGTCGGGGCTCTGTGCAGGCCAGTCAAGTTCCTCCACCCTAAATTTGCTCATCCATGTATTTATGGACCTTGCTTTGTGCACTGGTCCAAATCATTTGGTAGAGGGGGGATTATGGTGTGAGGCTGTTTTTCAGGGGTTGAGCTTGGCCCCTTAGTTCCAGTGAAGGGAACTCTTTAGGGATCGGCATAGGAAGAAATTTTGGGATGGCCCCTTCCTGTTCCAACATGAATGCGCACCAGTGCACAAAACAAGGTCCAGAAAGACATGGATGAGCGAGTTTGGGGTGGAGGGACTTGACTGGCCTGCACAGTGTCCTGACCTCAACCCGACAGAACACCTTTGAGATGAATTAGAGCGAAGACTGCGAGGCAAGCCTTCTTGTCCACATCAGTGCCTGACCTCACAAATGCACTTCCTTCAAGAATGGTCAAACATTGCCATAGACACACTCCTAAACCTTGTGGTCAGCCTTCCCAGAAGAATTGAAGCTCTTATAGCTGCAAAGGGTGGGCCAACTCAATATTAAATCCTACGTACTAAGACTGGGATACCATTAAAGTTCACGTGCGTGTTCAAAGGCAGGTGTCCCAATACTTTTGGTAATATTGTGTGTGTGTGTGTGTATATATATATATATATATATATATATATATATATATATATAGTATCTCACAAAAGTGAGTACACCCTTCACATTTTTGTAAATATTTTATTCTATCTTTTCATGTGACAACACTGAAGAAATGACACTTTGCTACAATCTAAAGTAGTGAGTGTACAACTTGTATAACAGTGTAAATTTGCTGTCCCCTCAAAATAACTCAACACACAGCCATTGATGTCTAAACCACTGCCAACAAAAGTGAGGTCACCCGTAAGTGAAAATATACAAATTGGGCCCAATTAGCCATTTTCCCTCCCCGGTATCATGTGACTTGTTAGTGTTACAAGGTCTCAAGTGTGAATGGGGAGCAGGCGTGTTAAATTTGGTGTTATCGCTCTCACTCTCTCATATTGGTCACTGGAAGTTCAACATGGTACCTCATACTGCCCTGCGGCCCAGTCTCCGAAGGGAGGGGATCATGTTCTGCTTCAGTATGTCACATTACATTTTGGCATTCATGGGTCTCTCAATGAACTGTAGCTCCCCAGTGCGGGCAGCACTCCTGCAGCCCCAGACCATGACACTCCCACCACCATGCTTGACTGTAGGCAAGACACACTTGTCTTTGTACTCCTCACCTGGTTGCAGCCACACACACTTGACACCATCTGAACCAAATAAGTTTATCTTATTTGGCAGCACTCATATGTCTATTTCCCAAAGACAACCTCTGGATATGACGCTGAGCACGTGCACTCAACTTATTTGGTAGACCATGGCGAGGCCTGTTTTGAGTGGAACCTGTCCTGTTAAACCGCCGTATGGTCTTGGCCACCGTGCTGCAGTTCAGTTTCAGGGTCTAGGCAATATTCTTATAGCCTAGGCCATCTTTATGTAGAGCAACAATTCTTTTTTTGAGATCCTCAGTGGGAAATAGACGTATGAGTGCTGCCAGCATTGGTGCAGAGGTTGAAGGGGTGGGGGTCAGCCTGTCAGTGCTCAGACCATACGCCACACACTGCATCAAATTGTTCTGCATGGCTGTCGTCCCAGAAGGAAGCCTCTTCTAAAGATGATGTACAAGAAAGCCCGCAAACAGTTTGCTGAAGACAAGCAGACTAAGGACTTGGATTACTGGACCCATATCCTGTGGTCTGATGAGACCAAGATAAACTTATTTGGTTCAGATGGTGTCAAGTGTGTGTGGCGGCAACCAGGTGAGGAGTACAAAGACAAGTGTGTCTTGCCTACAGTCAAGCATGGTGGTGGGAGTGTCATGGCCTGGGGCTGCATGAGTGCTCCCCGCACTGGGGAGCTACAGTTCATTGAGGGAACCATGAATGCCAACATGTACTGTGACATACTGAAGCAGAACATGATCCCCTCCCTTTGGAAACAAGGTCGCAGGGCAGTATTCCAGCATGATAATGACCCCCAAACACACTTCCTATACGACCACTGCCTTGCTAAAGATGAGGGTAAAGGTGATAGACTTGCCAAGCAGGTCTTCAGACCTAAACCCTATTGGGCATCTGTGGGGCATCCTCAAACGGTAGGTGGAGGAGTGCAAGGTCTCTAACATCCACCAGCTCTGTGATGTTGTCATGGAGGAGTGGAAGAGGACTCCAGTGGCAACCTGTGAAGCTCTGGTGAACCCCATGCCCAAGAGGGTTAAGGCAGTGCTGGAAAATAATGGTGGCCCCACAAAATATTGACACTTTGGGCCCAATTTGGACATTTTCACTTAGGGGTGTACTCAATTTTGTTGCCAGCTGTTTAGACATTAATGGCTGTGTGTTTAGTTATTTTGAGGGGACAGCAAATTTACACTGTTATACAAGCTGTACACTCACTACTTTACATTGTAACAAAGTGTCATTTCTTCAGTGTTGTCACATGAAAAGATATAATAAAATATTTACAATATATAAATGTGAGGGGTGTACTCACTTTTGTGAGATACTATATATGTATATATATTATTTTTATTATTATTATTGTATTATATTATTATACAGGATTTATATAGAGCTGACAGTTTGTGCAGCACTTTACAATATTAGGGCAGACAGTACAATTTCAATACAATTCAATACAGGAGCAATCAGAGGGCCCTGCTCGTTAGAGCTTACAATCTAGAAGAGAGGGTCAAGTGATACAAAAGGGCAATAATTGTGGGGGATGAGCTGATGAAGAAAATAACAGTGCAGTTGTTAGGTGGAGGCAGGATAGGCTTCTCTGAATAGAAAAGTTTTCAAGGATCGCCTGAAAGTGGATAGATTTGGGGACAGTCTGACAGATTGGTGTAGGGAATTCCAGAGGATGGGAGAGGCTTGGGAGAAGTCCTGGAGGCGAATATGGGAGGAGGTGATGAGGGAGCTGGAGAGCAGGAGGTCTTGAGAACTGTAGCTCCCCAGTGCCGGCAGCACTCATGCAGCCCCAGATCATGACACTCACACCACCATGCTTGACTGTAGGCAAGACACACTTGTCTTTGTACTCCTCACCTGGTTGCCGCCACACATGCTGGACACCATCTGAACCAAATAAGTTTATCTTGGTCTCATCAGACCACAGGCCATGGTTCCAGCAATCCATGTCCTTAGTCTGCTTGTCTTCAGCAAACTGTGGGCTTTCTTGTGCATCATCTTTAGAAGAGGCTTTCTTCTGGGACGACAGCCATGCAGACCAATTTGATGCAGTGTGTGGCGTATGGTCTGAGCACTGACAGGCTGATCCCCCACCCGTTCAACCTCTGCAGCAATGCTGGCAGCACTCATACGTCTATTTCCCAAAGACAACCTCTGTATATGACGCTGAGCACGTGCAATCAACTTCTTAGGTCAACCATGGCGAAGCCTGTTCGGAGTGGAACTTGTCCTGCTAAACCGCTGTATGATCTTGGCCACCATGCTGCAGTTCAGTTTCAGGGTCTTGGCAATCTTCTTATAGCCATGGCCATCTTTATGTAGAGCTACAATTCTTTCTTTTTAGATCCTCAGAAAGTTCTTTACCATGAGGTACCATGCTGAACTTCCAGTGACCAGTATGTGTGAGTGAGAGCGATAACACCAAATTTAATACACCTGCTCCCCATTCACACCGGAAACCTTGTTACACTAACGAGTCACATGACACCAGGGAGGGAAAATGGCTAATTGGGCCCAATTCGGATATTTTCACTTAGGGTTGTACTTACTTTTGTTGCCAGTGGTTTAAGCATTAATGGCTGTGTGTTGAGTTATTTTGAGGGGACAGCAAATGTACACTGTTATACAAGCTGTACAATCACTACTTAAATTGTAGCAAAGTGTAATTTCTTCAGTGTTGTCACATTAAAAGATATAATAAAACATTTACAAAAATGTGAGGGGTGTACTCACTTTTGTGAGCTACTGTGTGTGTGTATATGTATATATATATATATATCTAATGCCTGGGGTTGAGTCCTACAAATGTATGAAGCTGGCTGGGTTAGCTTGCGTTTGTTCACCCATAATGGGCCGCAACTATTGTAACAGGTTTTCATTGAAAGAAACTTTAAAATTAAAGTGGTTCTGAAGGCTGGAGTTTTTTTCCCTTCATGCATTCTATGAAAAAATTCTTTCATGTGCAGCTTCCCCCTCAGACCCCATATTTACTCGCCTCCGACCCCCCGATCCGGATCCAGTGATGTGAAGCTCTCTCAGGTATCTCCCTCCTCATGTACAGAACCAAGGCAGCACAGCAGGCAAAAAGCCATCCCTGGACCCTACCGATCTAAACAATCTGCGCCCTATCTCCTTGCTCCCCGTTTCCTCCAAACTCCTAGAACGCCTAGTCTACAACCAACTGAGTGACCACCTTGTTAAGAATCTGGATTTCGCCCTCAACACTCCACAGAAACTGCCCTTCTTAAACTCACAAATGACCTACTAACCGCTAAAACCAATGGACACTACCCTATACTCCTACTCCTGGATCTTTCGGCTGCCTTTGATACTGTCGACCACGCCCTCCTACTCAAAAAACTCTACTCCCTCGGTCTCCGTGACTGTGCTCTTCAGTGGCTCTCGTCCTACCTATCCCATCGCACTTTCAGCGTAACGTACAATTCTACCTCCTCCTCTCCTCTTCCCTTCTCTGCTTGGGTCCCCCAAGGTTCTGTTTTTGGACCCCTCTTATTTTCAATATACACCTCTTGCCTGGGTCGGCTGATAGCGTCCCGTCTTCCAATATCACTTCTATGCTGACGATACCCAAATCTACCTCTCCACCCCCCAACTCACCCCATCAGTCTCCTCTCGTATCACTAGCTTATTAACAGACATATCTGCCTGGATGTCATACCACTTTCTTAAACTCATCTTGTCCAAAACTGAACTCATAATATTTCCTCCCCCACGTGCCATTTCCCCCGACTTCTCTGTCAAGAGCAATGGCACAACCATCCACCCATCCCCACATGTCAGGGTGCTTGGTGTTATCCTGGACTCTGAACTCTCCTTTTGGCCCCACATCCAATCACTTTCTAAGGCTTGCCGCCTCAATCTCTGCAACATCTCTAAAATACGTCCCTTCCTAACCAATGAAACCACAAAGCTCCTGATTCACTCCCTGGTCACCTCTCATCTCGACTACTGCAACTCCCTCCTCACTGGCCTTCCTTTAAATAGACTATCCCCCCTCCAGTCCATCATGAATGCCACTGCCAGACTCATCCACCTTACAAACCGTTCAACGTCTGCCAATCCCTCCATTGGCTGCCACTCGCCCAACAAATTAAATTCAAAATACTAACAATCAGCTACAAAGCCATCCACAACTCTGCTCCCAGCTACAACCCTCCCTCTTAGATTGTAAGATTGTAAGCTCTAACGAGCAGGGCCCTCTGATTCCTCCTGTATTGAATTGTATTGTAATTGTATTGTCTGCCCTAATATTGTAAAGCCCTGCGCAAACTGTCGGCGCTATATAAATCCTGTATAATAACATAATAATAATAATAACAATAATAAAGCGAGCCACGGGGGTATGGTGCAACACCAATTATTAAAATACAAAAATTAATGAATAATTTAAATGTTTATTATAAATTCATTGAAAGTAATGAAAACGATAAAATTGGACAAAGTATTAGAGGCCCTCCACCACTACAAGTGACAACGTTGTCAAATGATTAAAAACTGCATGTCCGGGCCAACACCATGCATTCATCCATCCATGCATACGAATGTGGGAGTAGAGACCAGGGGTGGCCAATTCCTAAAAGCATGGATAGTCCACAATGGTGTAAACAACAGGTGAGGATTGTAGTGGATTCAGGAGTGATTCAGTGTGTGCTGATTGTCATTCCTTATAAAAATGGACTACAATGCTGCAAATTACATGTAGGGAGAAGAAACATAGCAGTGTCCTCTGCCCCCCCCCCCATAGTAGTGTCCTATGCCCCCCTTCACACCACTCACCCCACTGTAGTGTCTCCTGCCTCCTTCACAAACTCCCATGTAGTGTTCTGTGCCCCTCCACACAGCAGTGTCCTCTTCCCCCCTTCACATCACCCCCTCCCCAAATGTAGTGTCTTCTGCTCCCCCCCAATAGCAGTGTCCTGTGCCCCCCCCAAAGTAGTGTCCTATCACCCCCCCCCATAGTGTCCTCTGCGCCTCTGGCCTCCCTATAGCAGTGTCCTCTGCCCCCCTTCACATCACCTCCTCACTTAGTGTCCTCTGACCCTCAATAACAATGCCTTGTGCCCCCCCCCCCCCCAAAGGAGTGTCCTCTGTTCCCTGTGTTACTGGCTGAATATACCCCAACCTGTGATTCTGAGCTGCATAATGTGTCCTGTGATGCCAAGCTGTATACTCCTGACACAATATGTGGAATACAGGGGATGGAGTGGGTGGATTATATAAGGGGTGGGGCTTATGAGAAGTGGGAGGAGTTAAAAAGGAAGGACTGGGCCTGGCGCCCCCCATCTTAAAAAATCACCAGCTGCCACTGGTGGCAGCTCCCACTCCTGTCCTTCATCCAGTACTGTGCTGCCTCCTGTTCTCCACTCTGCAGTGAAGAGGAGAGTGGCAGAGACTGGGGGGGCTGGCAACACAGGGCCATGTTCGCGATCTACCCTTTGGTTGCCATGTAGATCTTGACTGACGGCTTGCCAACCTCCGGCCCACTAAATAGGTGTTTCACAATATGTTGGGGTGTGTCTGTGGAAATTTGTACACCTTTAGGACAAACTGGAATGCATGTGCCAGGTATTGTCCTACATCAGGGTTGAGGTTAGGGCACTGGGGGACTGACTGGGAGCACTGGGGACTGACTGGGAGCCTGGAGCAATGGAAGGACTGGGAACACTGGGGGGACTGACTGGGAGCACTGGGGGACTGACTGGGAGCACTGAAGGGATTGGGAGCACTGGAAGGACTGGGAACACTGGGGGGACTGACTGGGAGCACTGGAAGGACTGGGAGCACTGGGGGGACTGACTGGGAGCACTGGAGGAACTGGGAGCACTGGGGGGGGGGGGGCTAGAGGCACTGGGGGACTTACTAGGAGCACTGGGGGGACTGGAAGCACTGGGGAACTTACTGGGAGCACTGGAGGAACTGGGAGCACTGTATTGGCTATATACTGTGTTACTGGCTATATACTGTGTTACTGACTGTATACTGTGTTACTGGCTATATACTGTGTTACTGGCTATATACTGCGTTACTGGCTATATACTGTGTTACTGGCTATATGCTATGTTACTGGTTGAATATACCCCTACCTGTGATGCTGAGCTGTATACCATGTCCTGTGATGCCAAGCTGTATACTCCTGACACAATATGTGGAATACAGGGGACAGAGTGGGTGGATTCTTTAAGGGGTGTTGTTTATGAGAAGTGGGAGGAGTCAAAAAGGAAGGGCGGCGCCTGGCGCTCCCCATCCTAAAAATTCCCCAGTCAGTCCCCCCAGTGCTCCCAGTCAGTCCCCCCAGTGTTCCCAGTCCTCCCAGTGCCACTCCTGTCCTCCATCCAGTACTGTGCTGCCTCCTGTTCTCCTCTCTGCAGTGAAGAGGAGAGTGGCGGAGACTGGGCGGGGGGGGGGGGATTGGCAACGCAGGGCCATGTTCATGATCTACCCTTCGGTTGCCATGTAGATCGTGACTGGTGGCTTGCCAACCTCCGGCCCAGTAAATAGGTGTTTCACAAGATGTTGGGGTGTGTCTGTGGAAATTTGTACACCTTTAGGACGAACTGGAATGCATGTGCCAGGTATTGTCCTGCATCAGGGTTCAGGTTAGGGCACTTTGCAGATCACTCAAGTTCCACCACACCAAACTCTTTATGGAGCCGAATTTGGGCACAGGGGCATAGTAGTCATGCTGGTGGAGAAAAGAGTCTTTCTTAGACTGTTGAAAGTGCAGAATTATGCACAATAGTCTAAAATGTCTTTGTATGCTGTAGCAATTAACAGTACCCTTCACTGGAAACACTTGATCTTGACAATTTGGAGAGGTATCAAGAAATGTTTGACCATATAGTGTGTAGCTGTCAATCTGTCTATCCTATCCTGTCTGCCAGCATGGCATGCAATCACAAAGAAAATACTAGCAAGAACAGGGAGTGCTTTTTTCCACATATTTTTTGAACAGTCACCTTTTCTTGGCAGACTTTCCACTGACCCTGCCTGCCCACCCCGTTTACAATCTCACTCTCACTGTCCTTATGCCAGGACAAAGTACACAAGCCTCGATCCTCTGCCCCCACCTACAGGCTACCCTGTATGCTTCATTAAAAAAAAGGGCGTTTTGCGCCATGCTGTAAACAGATCTGGCAAAACCGTACTAGCTAAGTAAACACAAAACCCTTTTCTTGTATCTTTTTTAAACATGCACTTCTCTCATTCACAGGCCTGCCTGATGAAAGGGTCTATTTCTAGAATCTCGAGGGACTGTCGGAGCCTGAAAACAGAAAAAAAAGGAAATGGAAGTTTTAACAGACCATGCTGAGAGGACAATCAGTGAAAGAGGGGGAAAGGAAGGGAGCTAAAAGTTTGTGACAGTGACACAAACTCCAAAATTAGTTTCGAAAAGTTTCCTCCCGAATTTAGGGGGCCAAGGGAAGTGGGAGATGGTGGGGGGGGGGGAAAGAGCAACTGCTTAGGCTGACAGGTCGTCAAGGTTCTGCTGTAAGCCAGGACTAATTAAAGAGGGGAACAGCTATCCATTCTCTGGAGAGAACAGATACAGCAAATATGCTTGTCTCCCCCCTCCTCTACCAGGATTACAGGGCAGAGGGGGTGTGCTAACAGCAGTTTCACATGACTATTTTTAGCTTCCACCAAAATGAAAAGCCTTGGCCATTGCACAGAGGAATCTGCTAGCAGTAATGCTACATATATAAAGGAGGATGCAGGATGGCGGTGCAATGGCTTCACTTAAACAGTAGCCAAGTTGAGTTTTGTCAGTGTATATGACACTTAGGCATAATTAGATATTTTGTAGGGTGGACAAATATTTTAGAACATGGAGGTACCACCCTATCCATTCCCAAAAGACCAATGATAACGCGATGGCTCTGTGAACTTTCACACAGCTGCGGCATTGCGCAGTCATATGCAGTTAAAATTGTTCTAAAATACCAAAGCTGCCCTTGTTGACCTTTTTCTGAAACTGCCAGTTGCATTGCTATCTGTGGCTTCAATACTTTGAGTCACTGACCTGGAACAAGCATGACGGAAGTCATGTGATAGCAAAGTCGGAACTCCTTATTCTCCATACTTGTTTATGGTCAGTGACTATTGAAGCAAATGGATCAGCATGAAAACCAGGGACCTAGCATTTTCAACAGTAGAGGTCAAGTATGGCAGACTACCTATTTCTCTTATCATGGATGTAGCACACCCCCTTGATGGGGAAATTGCATATTTTATATTCCTTATTAATAATGGGTCTCACCAATGCATTTAAAGCCTCCTAATCTTGGTCAAAGAGCCATATAAGGTCATATGTATTGTTTTACCTGATGTAATGCTTAAGGAATGCAGAATGACCGAGCCCACTATAGCCCTGAAAAGGTGATATCACTGTCCAAGCAACTTTGTTTGGTCATTTACTCGCATACTAGCCTGTATCTACCACAACCCAAATTGGAATAAGCTAGTCTCATCCAGAG
Source organism: Glandirana rugosa (assembly GCA_018402905.1). Lineage (NCBI taxonomy): Eukaryota > Metazoa > Chordata > Amphibia > Anura > Ranidae > Glandirana > Glandirana rugosa. The sequence goes on along the minus strand of BLSH010282580.1, from coordinate 177,490 downwards.
CTTCCTCATGTAAGATGCAAGCATCTGAACCTGGTTGGCCACGTTGCGTAACAGCAAACAGGACTCCATGGAGGGAAACAAGCATCTTTAGTTAAGTATTCTTGTTATACTTTCTAATATTATCTGTATCTGTCGTTACTTTTAATAAATATTATACTTTTAAGTATTTGTGTGATCTCTCTTTGCACATATCGAACACAAACCAAAAAAATGTGACAAAACACCCCTACAGAGCCACTGGTGAATTTGGTCCTATTTCCCTGCTCAGAGCACACACAGCCAGGGACACAGCATCTTCTTCATTCTTCCACTGGCTCAGAAAAAGTCTAGTTTTTTTTTTTAGGGTTTTTATCGGGATCAATAAACTTGGATAAGGGTAGGGAGCAAGGGATACACCAGGGAATGGCAAACTTGAGGACCCCTCAATTTCTGGCTTGTACTCCCTCCAGCCACGGGGTCATCCCTACTCACTTAGTTACAGAATCATCAGTTGCTTCCTGACAATATTCAGCAGGCTATTCCTAGTGAGGGAGATGTAGACTCACACCACCATAGGACAGCTGGATTCTTTCCCACCAGTCTCCTCCTGGCTCTCTCCAGTGAGCTTCTCCAGACCCGACTTGATCTTTAGACAGAGGTCTGCGAATAGGCCCCCTAGCTAAGCCTAGCTGGGACCTCAATGTCTTTCTTAAAGAGGAGCCCCCCCAAAAAATTAAAAGTCAGCAGCTACAAATACTTTTAATGACTTGGGTGTTTAGAGGGTGATGGCCTATAGCAGGGGAGGGCTGGCAGCCTTAGGCCTGGGGGGCAAGTCCAGACAAGTGGCCCATTGAACCACTGAATCAACTCACCATCCATGCCCACCTTGTTTTAGAATGGATATTGATGTTAGGAAGCAAGACAAATCTGATACAATGTGGTAACATAATTTAATGTTAATAGCAACAAAGGAGGTTTAACAAAAATAATGCATCAATGCCGCTCATCAGTGCCCGCCAATGCAGCCTCATCAGTGCCTATCAGCTTAGCCTCATCAGTGCCCATCAATGCAGCCGCACCAGTGCCCATCAATGCAGCCTCACCAGTGCCTATCAAATGCAACCTGATCAGTACCCATCAATGCAGGCTCACCAGTGCCCATTAGCACAGCCGGCCCTGGGTGCCCTCCTCCCCTTTGCCAGCAGTTAGTTAGTGGCTGCACCCCTGGCCCCTGCTTCCTTCCTCCACAAGAAGAAAAAAGTGTGAGAGGGCAGCGGCCATCGGCCATTTTGAATGTAAGTTAGGGTGGCCTGGGGGGCAATTGCCACCCTGCCCCCTGACCCAGCCCTCCCCTGCCTATTGGCCATATATTTTGCTAATTGTTGCATATTTTCAATAAAGTTTTTTCAAATCCGTATACTGCGGCTGGTCCTCGTCATACAACTCTGTATAAGGTGATCGCATATTGGCTCCCCTTTTTGTTTTTTGGTTACATTTGTGGAGGTATCCCATCCGATGGATGAGTCGATAACTGTATTACCACTATTGTACATCCCCTGATAAAGAGTTTGGGTCCTTTTTTTGTTTTTATGCTGTATACTTTATCACACCACCATAGGACAGCTGGATTCTTTCCCACCAGCCTCTTCCTAGCCCTCTCCAGTGAGCTTCTCCAGACCCGACTTGATCTTTAGACACAGATCTGTGAATAGGCCTCCTAGCTAAGCCTAGCTGGGACCTTGGAAGAGGAGCTTCAGGCTCCCACCAAAACATTAAAAGTCAACAGCTACAAATACTGTAGTTGCTGACTTTTAATAAAAGGATAAATAATTAATAAAAGGACACAAACCTGTCCACTGATCCAGCAATGTCCTCACCCAAGCCGATTCTTCAGTCGGCATCAGGGTACAGGTGCCGGCATCATAAGTAAGGGAAACAGACAGTGAAGCCTTGTGGCTTCACAGTCGGTTACTGAGTGAGGTTTCCCTTACAGTTACCTACTGCGCGAGTCACACTGAGCTTTGTGAAGGGTTCTGTAGTCTTCTAGGACCTGTGATGTTTCCCAGAAGGCTGCGGGGGAAGAGGGGTGGCTGAATTTCTGGCTCAGATTGCCGCGGCACATCTGACTGGAAGTAGGAGCAGGTATCTGTCAAATCCAGGTACCCTCTCCCCTCCAAAAAAAGTGCCAAATGTGGCAGTGGAAGGGGGGATGCAAACAAGCTGAACTGGGTGAAGTTCCGCTTTAAGGCTTCCTCTAGGTTCCTGCACCAAGAGGCGTAGCCTCTGCACAGGGGTCTCTTCATGCAGGACTAGACCCAGGATCACTGCCAATACTGCCTAGGCCCCTGACTATTTATGGGCTCTCTCTTCACCTTCTGGGCACACCTCCCCAGAGTGGAGTTCCATAAATATTTAGGCTGTCTGTTCTGCCCTACCTCCCACTATAATTCTAGAATCATCTAGAAGACAGAGAGAAGAAACAGAACAGCAGCCTGTGAAACACTGGTCAGCCCTAGGTAACCAACCCCTACTCTACAGCGGAGCTAACTAAATTTAACTAGCAGTCTACTCTACATTAGAAGGGTGCTACATGGGTTTTCTTTAAAGAGGGTTGCTGTTGTATGCTTGTTCTGGAACATTAAATCAGCACTGAAAACCAGAGGGGCAAAAAGACCACCAGGAAACTAGCATTTTCAATGGAGGGAACCAACAAAGGTATCCACCATGTCCCTCTCAAACTTGGATTTAATTGGCCTCCAGAAGATTTACCCCCTTTCATGACCGTACCATTTTTTTGCGATACGGCATTGCATTACTTTAACTGACAATCGCGCAGTCGTTCAAAGCTGTACCAAAATGAAATGTATGTTGTTTTGTTACCACAAATAGAGCTTTCTTTTGGTGGTATTTGATCGCCTCTGTGTTTTTTACAAAAAAGAAAAACGACAATTTTGAAAAAAAACCCCAATATTTTTTACTTTCTGCTATAAAACATATCCAATATAAAATGTAAAAAATAACATTTCTTCAAAAATTGAGGCCAATAATTTATCCTGCTACATATTTTTGTAAAAAAAATCCCAATAAGCCTATATTAATTGGTTTGCGCAAAAGTTATATCTTCTACAAACAATGGGATAGTTTTATTTATTTTAATTTTATTTTTTTTACTAATATTGGCGCCGATCAGCAACTTATAGCAGAACTGCGATATTGCAGTGGACATTCTGACACCCAACTGACACTTTTGGCACTTTGTGGGAACCAGTAACACTAATACAGTGATCAGTGCTAAAAATATGCACTGTCACTTTACTAATGACACTGGCTGGGAAGGGGTTAATATCGGGGCAATCAAAGGGTTAACTGTGTGCCTAGCCAGTGGTTTATGTCAGATGTGCTTTTATTAGGGGAAGAGATTGAATTTACAGTATCTCACAAACGTGAGTACACCCCTCACATTTTTGTAAATATGTCATTATATCTTTTCATGTAACAACACTGAAGAAATGACACTTTGCTACAATGTAAAGTAGTGAGTGTACAGCTTGTATAACAGTGTAAATTTGCTGTCCCCTCAAAATAATTAAACACACAGCTATTAATGTCTAAACTGCTGGCAACAGAAGTGAGTACACCCCTAAGTGAAAATGTCCAAATTGGGCCCAATTAGCCATTTTTCCTCCCTGGTGTCATGTGACTCGTTGGTGTTATCGCTCTCACTCTCTCATACTGGTCACTGGAAGTTCAACATGGCACCTCATGGCAAAGAACTCTCTGAGGATCTGAAAAAAATAATTTTTGCTCTACATAAACAAGAAACGGTACTCCACGGTACAACTTGAAGGTCACTGGTCATACTCTCTCACTCTCGCTATTGTGGTTGCTCAGTGTACTGTGGTCCCTCCTTTTTACCGATTAACCCGGGTTAAACCTGTAAAAGTGAATCCCCACATGAGTGAAGACAACGGTCGTCAAATCTGTAATTATCGACACACAAATTAATAAAACTCCCCTGTCGTTTAAATGTGACAATATGTTCGACATGTGAGTGATGAAATGTAACATCGTTTCACAGTAAAGAAGTCACAACAATGTACT
>BLSH010282580.1:156580-166894 GCA_018402905.1 Glandirana rugosa | reverse complement strand
GCGCCGCCACTGTTTGAATGGAATCCAAGACATATTAAACAGGTTTCATTTCAATATAAATAATTATTCACGTACAAAAAACACATTCACATTTCATTTGTTTCATTAGAAATTCCCATCCTGCTCCTTCAAATGTTCTCATCACTGTGGTTGAAAATGAACACCAATTTGACCCCACTAACCAAAACGATATTGACTAATGTTCCAAAAACAAAACATTTTGAACAAAATTGTACTGGTGTATGGCCAACTTGCTGAAGGACTGCAGAACTTATCAGCCAATCTACTGATCCTTATTCGCCTGCCAGACAGCACAGCCAGATGCTAGTAGCACCACACTGCAGCAAAGTAATACAGTCTGGTTCAAGAGTCAGGCCACACTGCAATCTGAGATTGGATGATGGAGTGGCAGCACAATGATGAGGTGCTGAAAACATTTTCATAGACAGCAGTCTGCCAAGCAGCAAAGCCCAGATTTGCTCACAGTGGTGACCTTCCCTCTCCCAGCAAGGGCCCAGTCCTGACGAACTTCCCGCCGAGGTGAGAATCACAGTTGTGCTGCGTTGCAACGCAATAAATGTTTTTTTTTTTTTTTTTTTAAATACATGTATTAGTAGCGCTACCTCCATAGGATGGGCCCGCTGTTCTTTGCATAGGATGACATTTGGCATCCAGGTCAGCTTAAACAGTGGCAAGGCCACCTGAAGTGCAGCAGTGAGCAGTAGTAAAGTTTCATCTACCAAGAGCTGGAACTATACTGCCAGAGAGTATTTAAGGCGGTAATGCTAGTCCTAGACTGACTGGGTATGTGCTGTCCAAAAGAAAAGGAGGATGGTAGCAGAGGAGCAGGGGAACAAGGGGGGACTTGCAGAATAATTATTACGGTAAGGGCAGTCCTTTGAGATGTTCTTCTGCTCTCTTAAGCTCTTTAAGAGTATCGGTGCACTTAACGATAGTCCCAGCTAACCTGTATGCAGTATAGGTATAGTGAAGTTACTGTATAGTCTCGGCAGAGGTACAAGGTAGATTCAGATGCGGTAAAGGTTTGGTATAATGCGATATAGAGTTGGTATAGGTGCAGTCTGGGTTTGGAATAAGTGTGGTATAGATTGAAGTATGGGTGCGGTGTGGATTGGGTACACTTGATGTCCTGCTCTTAGTGGTTCAGTCCCTGCTAGCAGTAACAGCAATGGGCAAATAGCTCTCACACCAGTCCCCGGGATGCTGCGGTGACCTCTCTTTGCAGAAGAGGGTCTCTCCCCCCGAAATGAGCCAGAGGAGAAAGGTGCAATGTCACATCACTATCTCAGTAAAGGGAGAAAAGAATAAAAGACAATGGGGCTGATTTACTAAAATAGCAGAGTGCAAAATCAGGTGCGGCTGTGTATAGAAACCAATAAGCTTTCAGTTTTTTTTTTTAACCACTTGCCGGCCATATACTGTACATATACAGCGGCAATAGTAGATGCAGAAGAATAAAAAAATTTTGTTGCGGTGTGTTGTCCTAGATTGAACTTGGATTAAAGTGACAAGTGGCTTGACAATCAGGTGCTCGATATGGTGACAATCCACAATGATGAGTCATTGTACTTACCAGAGGCTGGTGAAGTACCAGCAAAGAAGATGATAATCCAGATGGTCCAGGAGGGATGAAGAAACGTCACAGTGCAAAGTGCTCAAGTGAGTGCTCAGAAAATGTGACAATCCCCACTGTACGTGGGTATGCTTACCACATAAATGTATTAAATGTGGATTAAAAACACTTACAAAATAAAGATGAGCTCATCAATAAAAATCCAGAGGCGTTTCGTTTGCTAAGACGTTTTAGCAAACGAAACGCGTTGGGTCCTGTCCCCCGACTCACTGCTGTCTGGATTTTTATTGATGAGCTCATCTTTATTTTAACCAATGTAAGTGTTTTTAATCCACATTTAATACATTTCTGTGGTAAATGGAATTACACTATGGAGTTTTTCCTTGTTCTTATTCCAACCAAAACCATCTCCGAGTGATGTCACTTGTCCATTGAAGAGGCATAAGAACCCTCCAAGGGAACTCCAGGGCTACTACAAACATCCACACCATAAAGAATCATTGCACCTCTGCTTTCATACCACTAACCTCTGGTAAGCATACCCACGTACAGTGGGGATTGTCATCTGGATTATCACCTTCTTTGCTGGTACTTTACCAGCCTCTGGTAAGTACAATCACTCACCATTGTGGATTGTCACCATATCGAGCACCTGATTGTCAAGCCACTTGTAATCCAAGTTCAATCTAGGACATCGCACCGCAACAAAATTTTTTTCATTCTTCTGCATCTACTATGGAGATCTTTCACATTTGCATATGAACTTTAAAAGGGCTTTATTATATTGTTATTGAAAGTATGCACATGACATTGGTTTACACCCCACCCCCCATTACCTTTACATTTTAAATATTATACCTACATATGGTCTCACCCTAAGACCACTCTCTACACAGCGCTGCACTCACTGCAGGGGAGGGCTGGCAGCCTTAGGCCTGGGGGGCAAGTCCAGTCAAGTGGCCCATTGAACCACTGAATCAGCTCACCATCCATGGCCATCTGATTTTAGAAGGATATTGATGTTATAAAGCAAGACAAATATGATACGATGTGGTAACATAATTGAATGTTAATAGCAACAAAGGAGGTTTAACAAAAATAATGCATCAATGCAGCTCACCAGTGCCCATCAATGCAGCCTCACCAGTGCCCATGAATGCAGCCTCACCAGTGCCCATCAATGCAGCCTCATTAGTGCCCATCAATGCAGCCTCACCAGTGCCTATCAAATGCAATCTGATCAGTGCCCATCATGCAGACTCACCAGTGCCCATCAGCACAGCCGGCCCTGGGTTTCCCCCTCCCCCTTTGCCTGCAGTTAGTTTGTGGCTGCGCCCCTGGCCCCTGCTTCCTTCCTCCAAAGAAGAAAAAAGTGTGAGCGGGCAGCGGCTGTCGGCCATTTTGAATGTAAGTTAGGGTGGCCTGGGGGGCAATTGCCACCCTGCCTCCTGGCCCAGCCCTCCCCTGACTCCCTGTTCCCCAGTCATCTCCAAGTTTGTTTGTTGTCATGCCAGCTGCTCTCACACACAACCAGGTAGCGCAGTATTCTTCTAACCCATATAAACCGGCAAGTTGGCTTCCCTGTGCAGAATCACATACCTGTACCTGATTCTGCACCTCCGGGTCCAATCACAGTGGGAGCCAATCAGCAGGTCCAGCAGACCCAAGCTCTGTCGGGACCTGCCGATCGTTCCAGAGGGAGACAGAACGGCAGTCTGCCGATATAAACAAGGCAGATCGCCGTTCTGTGGGAAGGGGAGGTAGAGATGCTGTGTTTCTGCTAATCAGGAAAACGGATCTCTGCCTTGTCACAGTAAAAGCACCTCCCTCACAGTTAGTAATCACTTCCTAGGAACACATTTAATCCTTTGATCACCCCTGATGTTAACCCCTTCCCTGCCAGTGTCAATAGTACAATGACAGTGCATATTTTTATAACTGATCACTTTATTGGTGTCACTGGCCCCCAAAAAGTGTCACTTAGTGTCTGATTTGTCTGCTGCAATGTCGCAGTCCTGCTATAAGCCGCTGATCGCTGCCATTACTAGTAAAAACAAAAAAAAAATCAATAAAACTTCCGTAAATCTATCCCATAGTTTGTAGACGCTGTAACCAATCAATATACGCTTATTGGGATTTTTTTTTTACCAAAAACATTTAGCAGAATACATATTGGCCTAAACTGATGAAGAAATGTGATTTTTTACATTTTTTATTGGGTTTGTTTTATGGCAGAAAGTAAGAAATATTGTTTTTTTTTTCAAAATTAAGGGTCTTTTTTTGTTTATAGCACAAAAAAAAAAAACGCAGAGGTGATTAAATATCACCAAAAGAAAACTAAAGTAATGCAGTGTCGTATTGCAAAAAATGGCCTGGTCAGAAGGGGGGTAAACCTTCTGGTGCTCACATGGTTAACGTTTAATTGAACAACCTGAAGTTAGAAGTTGGTTGGCTACCATGCACAGCTGCACCAGATTTTGCAGATTTTGCACACTACAGTTTTAGTAAATCAACCCCAACATTTTCTCCATATGCTGTAGCCCTGCACTTGGCTATAGTGTGTGCGTACATATATATATATATATATTTCTCAACCTTTTTTCTGTCAAGGCACCCTTTAAAATTATGGACAGTTTCAAGGCACCCCATTCTAAAATGTAAAAAACTATTCTAATAGTTTTATATAATGTGACTGCATCTACACACCTAAAACACCCAACATTAGAGGTGATTTATTCTTCCAAATCAAATACACTTTTGCACACTGGTACCGACTAGTACTCCAGTGTTTCTCCTCTCCCTCAGTTTCTCTCCATCACTCAGCTAATGTGACCCCGGTGCTAACAGAGAGGGGCAGAAGAGGGTAAAACAAGAATGCTGTGCAGGCAATCAACACCCTTCTTCATGCCTCCCAACTTTTTGTGATGGTAACGAGGGACATCTATTAGCGAATGCATGTAGGCATGTAGGCATAGGAAACACATACCCTGCCACGCCCCCTTAAAGGAGAATTATACACAAAAATTACTAGTTAAACCCATAAGTGCTTCAGTTTTACCACTACTATTGCTTTATATTGGCTTTTGAAATTTACAAATGCAGCAATTTAGTAATCGGTGGAAGATTTAGCACTGGGAAACACTTTTTGAAGGATAAAAAGTGCAATTATATAGATCAGACCAAAATGAGGGACAAATAAGGAGGAATGAGGGACAGAGGGACATTGTTCCAAATGAGGGACTGTCCCTTGAAATCAGGGACAGCTGAGAGGTATGCCTTCTTATCAACACTGATAATATCATTGGTTGTTAGGACACAGGTGGCTGGAGGGTTGAATTGGTACACAATATAAACCTGTGGCTTTGTATAACTAAATGCTTGATATACAATACCTGCTGGCTTGTATACAATGTTTGGGCAATTTTTAGGCATTTTGCTAAGGCATCCCTGAAGAAACCTCACCCTGGTTGAAAAAGTCTGATCTATAATTACTCCCCTGGCATAAGCCAAAATGTGATTAGTTCTTTTTAAAAAATAGGGGTACATATGGGCAGGGTTTGGAGCATGATCCAACCACAAAAAGTTTCTTCTTCTGCTGGTCATTCACATACACCAGGCCGGCTAGCACAGCAGTGTTTTCTAGACAAACGGAGACTGGCTGCCCCTACCTGTAATGGGTGGTTCTAAGGTTCTGCTCACAGCATGGCAGGCCTCAATATTGGCTAGTCAGGCTGAAGAAATTGAGAAGGCCTAGTAAATTTCCTTCTGGGCCTGGAGAAGTAATGTGCAGGAGAGAGGAACTGGAGAGTATAGCAGCAAGTGATGTGCTGGAGGACAAGAAGTGATGTATATACTGAGCTGTATATAGTGGTCCAGTGTAAACGATCAACTAATTCTCTGGGCATCCCAATTCCCATCCAAGTTCAATTCCCCTAATAAAGCAAAACAAAGTACCAGCCTGTTCTGTGTCTCTAGAGCGGTATGGATGTGATTGAGGGCAGTGAGAGCAGGTGAACCACAACACTCAGCCACTCCTAAGGGGGGCATTGGCTACACTAGTATGCTTCAAGCTAGTGCAAGCTTTCCCCCATCTTTTTTTGGTATATACACAATTGTCTGCATTGGACCATACAAATCCACATTTGCATTCTTTCCACCAACAGAATGACCCTTTTATCTCTTTATGATCCAGCTAGCACTCAGATTACGATGCCATATTATGAAACAACCAAATATAGTCCACACAGGAACAAAGTAGGAATAATGTTACACAGAACTACAAGCCAACACATTAAAGAGGAGGTCCGCTCACCCCTGCAAAAATGAAAAACCAGCAGCTACACATACTGTAGCTCAGGGATAAGCAATTAGCGGACCTCCAGCTGTTGCAAAACTACAAGTCCCATCATGCCTCTGCCTCTGGGTTTCATGCTTGTGGCTGTCAGAGCCTTGCTATGCCTCATGGGGTTTGTAGTTTTGCAACATTTGGAGGTCCGCTAATTGCATATCCCTGTGTAGCTGATGACTTTTAATAATAGGACACTTACCTGTCCTGGAGTCCAGCGATGTCGGCACCGCAGCTGATGTTTCCATCAGCTGTCGGGTACTGCCGCCGACATTGTGGGTAAGGTAAGGGAACCCTGCAGTGAAGCACTATGGCTACACGCCAGGCCCCTACTGCGCATGCATGAGGCACCTCTGCGCTCTCCTACTGACCCAGCAGCGGGGAAAGGAGGAGGGAGCCTGGACTCCCGGAAGTGGGGAAGGGTACCTGTCAAAGACAGGCATCCGCTCCCGCCGAAAGGTTCCAAATATAGAGGGGGGGGGGCAAATGAGCAGAAGTTCCACTTTTAGGTGGGACTCCACTTCAAAGGATCAATCCGCCTAAAACCCATAGTTCTATTTATGAAAGATGCTGATGAGCTGGATAATGCCCGCTTTTTTTTTGGTAGGAAATGCTAGCTTAATCTAATTGGATACAGCTGCGTTTCGACTGACAATTTTGTGATTAGCTCCATCAATTTTTAGATCAAAGGGTGTCCCACAGGGAAGGGGGGAGGGTGCCAACAGGGTCATCCATAGCACAAATGTTACATGTTTTTTCAGGATTTGGCCGAAATTTGCCCCATGTGTGGGCAGCCTAAGGCCTCGTTCACATGAGCGTACTGCCGCCATGCTAGGGCCGTGTTTACCACCATGGGGATGCTCAGGTGTTCTTTGTATCTCCAAGTAGGCAGTCCCATTCATGTCAATTGGGGCACAAAGGCTGCATGGACACAGGCACTGCTTTAAATTTGGCATCCGCGCGGGAGCACAGCCCCCAATGCACACTGCCTGTTTTTCCTACCGCATTCTACTTATTGTGTGATAAATTGAAAATGCAACTGATGAGTGCTAAAGATGGATGGAGCCGGGGGCTCGCAGTGCTTCACTTTTTCAACATTTTGTTATGTTACAGCCTTATTCCAAAATTGATTAAATTCATTATTTTCCTCAACATTCTACAAACAATACTCCATAATGACAACGTGAAAGAAGTTTGTTTGAAATCTTTGCAAGTTTACTAAAAATTAAAAATATCCCATGTACATAAGTATTCAGAGCCTTTGTCATGACACTCAAAATTGAGCTCAGGTACATCCTGTTTACACTGATCATCCTTGAGATGTTTCTACAACTTGATTGGAGTCCACCTGTGGTAAATTCAGTTGATTGGACATGATTTGGGAAGGCACACCCTTGTCTCGCAATTAACAGTGCATGTCAGAGCACCAACCATGCCATGAAGTCCAAGGAATTGTCTCTAGACCTCCGAGACAGGATTGTATGAAGGCACAGATCTGGGGAAGGGTACAGAAAAATTTCTGCAGCATTGAAGGTCCCAATGCGCATAGTGGCCTCAATCATCCGTACATGGAAGAAATTTGGAACCACCAGGACTCTTCCTAGAGCGGGCTGCCCAGCCAAACTGAGCAATCAGGGGAGAAGGGCCTTAGTCAGGGAGGTGACCAAGAACCCGATGGTCACTCTAACAGAGCTCCAGCGTTTCTCTGTGGAGAGAGAAGAACCTTCCAGAAGAACAACCATCTCTACAGCACTCCACCAATCAGGCCTGTATGGTAGAGTGGCCAGACGGAAGCCACATAACAGCTCACCTGGAGTTTGTCAAAAGACACATGAAGGACTCTCAGACCATGAGAAACAACATTCTCTGGTATGATGAAACAAAGATTGAACTCTGGCCTGAATGGCAAGCATCATGTCTGGATGAAACCAGGGACCGCTAATCACCTGGCCAATACCATCCCTTCAGTGAAGCATGGTGGTGGCAGCATCATGCTCTGGAGATTTTTTTCGGCGGCAGGAACTGAGAGACTAGTCAGGATCCAGGGAAAGATGAATGCAGCAATGTACAGAGACATCCTTGATGAAAACCTGCTCCAGAGCACTCTGGACCTCAGACTGGGGTGAAGGTTCATCTTCCAACAGGACAATGACCCTAAGCACACAGCCAAGATAACAAAGGAGTGGCTACGGGACAATTCTGTGAATGTCCTTGAGTGGACGAGCCAGAGCCTAGACTTGAACCCGATTGAACATCTTTGGAGAGATCTGAAAATGGCTGTGTACCGACGTTCCCCATCCAACCTGACGGAGCTTGAAAGGTCCTGCAAAGAAGAATGGGAGAAATTGCCCAAAAATAGGTGTGCCAAGCTTGTAGCACAATACTCAAAAAGACTTGAGGCTGTAATTGGTGCCAAAGGTGCTTCAACAAAGTATTGAGCAAAGGCTGTGAATATTTATGTACTTGGGATTTCTTATTTTTTTATTTTTTTAATAAATTTGCAAAGATTTCAAACAAACTTCTTTCACGTTGCCATTATGGGATATTGTTTGTAGAATTTTGAGGAAAATAATGAATTTAATCTGTTTTGGAATAAGGCTGTAACATAACAAAATGTGTAAAAAGAGAAGCGCTGTGAATACTTTCCGGATGCACTCTATAGTGTGACATTATGAAAGGCGAGGTGATCGGTGGACGTTGTTTCACCTCGCATGCATTAATTTGCAGGAAACTAAGGTGGAATCCAGTCCAGGTTTTACCAGCCACCTTGGCAGGGTTGGTTCTGGACCAGATTTTGCAGTCCAATTGTCCACCATCAGTTGGTATAAAGGAAGGAGGTCTGGAGCAGATGATTGCTCTGGCCTGGGACTCAGGATGCATCAAACCTGAGAGAGCTTCAACTGAAGTCTTCTTTTTGACTGAAACAAAAGGTTTGGATTGTCTTTGTTTTGTGGGTGACTGGGAGAAGCCCTTCACCGCTCAGTTAGGGAAACTGAAGATGTTTAGTAAGAGCCTGGATGGCAAGGATTTATTTTCTGTTTTGTTTATTTTATTTTCATGCAACCTTTTTTAAAATAGAACTGGCTACAATTCAACTTTTAAGTAAACCTGCCATTTGGAATGCCTTTTTTCTAGGGAAGGTGATCCCCCTTGAGCTAACCCCCCATAATAGGAAGCTAAGGAATGACCTAAATCATATCTAAACCCAAACAAAAATGTAATATATTGTTACTGGTCCATAGATATGACAGCTACATTCGTTTTTTCCCAGTTTCTTTTGCCTTTTTTTCACGTGATGACACACTTTCTGTCCCTTCATGGCTATGCTAATTTCTCCACTGTATCTATGGAGGGAATGGGTTGGACATCAAACATGTTACCTTGTTCATCTCAAATACTTGGTGGATGGGATTAGTAGTTCATAAAAGAGAGATTAGACTGTTTTGCTGTCCTTTTACTGTAGCTACACAAAGTGACAAGGACTTGTGGAAACAATTCTTAACCTGAAAAAAGAAAACTGATGAAGTCACTACGGACTGGTAAACGGCAAAATATCACATTTTTGTTTTGGGGCTCATTCACTCTAGCTTCTGCGGGGTCGTGCTTGAGAAGCACTTTTACCGCCACCCAACTGCTACCCCCTTTAACTGCAGAGGCAGAGGCTAGAGGTGTACAAAAGTATCTAAAAAGAGTGGCGTGCATTTGTATTCAGCCACCCGAGCCAATACTTTGTAGAACAGTGTTTCTCTAACTTTTTTGTCTTGCGGCGCACAAAAAAAGATCTAAAAATTTTCACAGCACACCGGAAAAGATTTAACATTTTTTGTATTGAAGAACCTATTTATATTTAATTTTACATTTAATGGGAAGGATGTGCCTGCTTTCGAAAGCAAATTGAAGCAATTGTAATCTTCTTTGTACTTTCTATGTGTTTAAATCACAGCGCCATACAGTGAATACAAAACACTATAGCCCACAACAAAATGTGGAAATATGAATGATATATAACACTGAATTTTTATACATGTGTTTAAATTTTGTGTATCTTTCATGTTTCTTCTAATGTTAACGAAGTTAAACGAAAGCTTTCGTCCGTGTAGGAAGGGTAATTTACATTTTAATTTATATTTATCCAAGAAGTTATGTTTTTTACAATTTAGAAAAGGCCACACGACACTTTTAAAAATCTAGAAAAAAACACGCGGCGTTCTGTTTTTTCAATCTCTTTGTGACAAGATGTTTCATAACCGAGCCCACCGACTTATGTTTACGTGCGGTGAGAAAAATCTATGAAAACATGTGGAGATCGGAGACGGAGACGTCAATTTCCCCCATCGTCAACCCACCGCCATTTTCACGAAGAGTTCGTGCTGGG
>BLSH010282580.1:130489-156167 GCA_018402905.1 Glandirana rugosa | reverse complement strand
TTCGCTCGTCAAAGGAGCCTCATCACGGACGAGCGAAACGCGTTGACGTCACTTCCGGGTCTGTCGCGGTCATTGACGTCACTTCCTACAGCGTGGCCAGCGAGTTGGAACGCACGCCATCTCTATCGTTTTTATATATTGATGTGACGCTGTTTTATTCGTGGATTCTGTAAGTTGATTTTATTTATGCGCAATAAAGCGATGTTTTAGCAGTCTGCACTATGGAATTTCTTTTGTTATTCCCCTGAGCACAAGAGTTCTCCGGTGTCGGCAGCTTATGGTCCTGGTCGGATAAAGTTTACCCCCTACAGCTCAATTGATCCACTGACTGAAAAGCAGTGGATCCACAGCATGTGGTGAGTGCGGGACTATAGGGGGTCACCCAGCACTGTTCACCATATTACTGGAATGTTTATTTGAGCACTATTGGAGCACTTTTTCGAGCACTTTCTTTGAAGCACTCTCTTCAAAAAATTTTTGGACACTTATATGTTTCATATATGAACTTTATTTAAACACATGTATAAAAATTCAGTGTTATATATCATTCATATTTCCACATTTTGTTGTGGGCTATAGTGTTTTGTATTCACTGTATGGCGCTGTGATTTAAACACATATGATTTAGCAGGTTCACCTGAGATACAGCAGCCGTATATTTTGAACCGTCACTAGTTTGTGGTTATATTTATAATTTATAATTTAGATTTGAGAGACTCCAAGGTTGGCGCTTACATCTTGTATTATCTTCTTTGTACTTTCGCTTGCTTCCTTGCTTTTCATTTACCAGTTTCTCTTTCAGAGTTCCAGACTTGATTAAGTATTTCTCCATCGCTAAACAATGATTTATTTATTTATAAGCATCAAAGTTGGAATGGAACGGTCTTTTTATTATAATATAATTAGAGTGATTGAGTTCTCCCGAGATCTCGCACAAGTCTCAGGGTACGAAGGGAGCCAACGAATGACAGACGTTTTTATATATGTTACTTTTTTAACTTTTGCGACATTGATTTAACATTTAATTTTACAGCATGTTCAAGGTTTCAAAACGCTAGCAATTTTAAATATTTTTCAAAACTCCCACGGCACACCTGCAAATCTCACGCAGCATACTAGTGTGCCATGGTACACAGTTTGAGAGGCGTTTTGCTTTTAGGCCAAAAATTTAAATTTTGGTCTCATCTGACCAGAGCACCTCCTTCTACATGTTTGCTGTGTCCCCCACATGGCTCCTCGCAAACTGCAAATGGGACTTCTTAGGGTTTTCTTTCAACAATGGCTTTCTTCTTGCCACTCTTCCATAAAGGCCAGATTTGTGGAGTGCACAACTAATAGTTGTCCTGTGGACAGATTCTCCCACCTGAGCTGTGGATCTCTGCAACTCCTTCAGAGTTACCATGGACCTCTTGGCTGCTTCTCTGATTAATGACAGGGCTTTCAGTTTTAAAACCTTCAAAAAACACACTGTCTACTCCCTGGCCTAATTCTATAACTACAAATATGTTTAAAATAACATTTATATAAAGACTGCTTGTGGTATACGGTTTTAAAATGTTTAAAAGATTTTCAGGGAGGTGAAAGGAGTAGTGCCCTATCATTGGTGTCAGTGGGAGGGATAATGCCCCATCATTGGTGTCAGTGGGAGTAGTGCTCCATCATTGGTGTCAGTGGGATGAATAGTGTCCCATAATTGGTGTCAGTGGGAGGAGTAGTGCTTCATCATTGGTATCAGTGGGAGGAATAGTGCCCTATCATTGGTGTCAGTGGGAGGAATAGTGCCCATCATTGGTGTCAGTGGGAGGAATAGTGCCCCATCATTGGTGTCAGTGTGAGGAATAGTGCCCCATCATTGGTATCAGTGAGAGGAATAGTGTCCCATAATTGGTGTCAGTGAGAGGAATAGTGCCCCATCATTGGTGTCAGTGGGAGGAATAGTGCCCCATCATTGGTGTCAGTGGGAGGAATAGTGCCCCATCATTGGTGTCAGTGGGGAAGTGGCTGGGGCTGGCTGGGCCCTGGGACGGTCTGGAAGTTAACAACAATCATTATAATAATAATTCAATCTGGTCACCACTAGTAGTAGCACTGACTCTGACTAGTACCTGGCTGGCAGTCCTCCTGAGGCCTGTAAATTTGACCATGTCCCTCTCTGCAGTGTGAAATTTATAGGCCTCAGGAGTCAGGAGGACTGCCAGCCAGGTACTAGTCAGAGTCAGTGCTACTAGTGTCCAGGGCCCAGCCAGCCCCAGCCCTCCCAGGCAGGCAGGCGGCAGGCCAGACCACCACACCCAGTCCAGTCCCTGTCCCTCCCAGGCTCCATGTGAAATTTACAGCCTCACTGACACACTCACCATGAAAAAATGTACTCTGGACTCGACTCAGCAGCAGCACCTTGTTGTCCTCCACTCCAGGGCATGGCTCCGCTCCTCTCCTGTCTGGCTGCAGTGCCAGTGAGTGACTGTGCCAGGCAGGCCTCAGGAGGCAGCCAGTGCCACTGTCTGAGTCTGGCTGGCTGTAATTCAAATTCATTCTTCTGAATCCTGCCGCCCGTGACCCGGCCGGGCCGAGAGAGTGACCGTCGCCGTCCCCTGCCTATTCTCTCTCCTCTCCGCCGCTGAAAAGGCGCGCCAGCCGACAGCCCCTCCCTCCTATATCACTCCGCAAGACTGCACGAGGAAGAGTGGGCGGCGCCACACTCCCTGTGCTGTCTTGGAGGAGTCGGGGATGCAAGATGGCACAGTTTAACAAAAAAAAACGTGAAGTGTAAAAAAAAAAGTCAGCGGTGGCGGCGGACACCACAGGCAGCCCTGTCGGACACTGGTGTCTGGGAGCGGACACCGTGCCGATCCCTGGTTGTGCCATACTCTTTCCATTTTTGGATGATGGATTGAACAGAGCTCCTTGAGATGTTCAAAGCTTGGGATATTTTTTTATAACCTAACTCTGCTTTAAACTTCTCCACAACTTTATCCCTGACCTGTCTGGTGTGTTCCTTGGCCTTCATGATGCTGTTTGGTCACTAAGGTTCTCTAACAAACCTCAGAGGGCTTCACAGAACAGATGTATTTATGCTGAGATTAAATTACACACAGGTGGACTCTATTTACTTATTAGGTGATTTCTTAAGGCAATTGGTTCCACTAGATTTTATTTAGGGGTATCAAAGTAAAGGGGGCTGAATACAAATTCACGCTACAATTTTTAGATATTTATTTGTAAAAAAATTTGAAAAACATTTATCATTTTCCTTCCACTTCACAATTATGTGCCACTTTGTGTTGGTCTATCACATAAAATCCCAATAAAGTACATTTACATTTCTGGTTGTAACATGACAAAATGTGGAAAATTTTGAGGGTTATGAATAATTTTTCAAGGCACTGTATTTTTATACAACATAACACAAGTTCTATCTATGAAGTGGTAGTTGCTCCCTCTGCTGGCGATGAAACAAAATGCACTAAGGTAGGCGAGACTAAAATTTGTAGAGGATGAGGTCATGCTTGGATATTTTTCTGCATGACTTAGCTCATTCTGCCTTTGCACAATTATCTGTTCCCTTCTCCTACTGATTTTCCTACTACAGTAGCTTTGGATAAATTCACAGGGAAGGATAGTAAAATCCACATAGCCCATTTATGTAGAAAAAACAATTGCTAAACTCATTTTTTTAAGTCAATCTCTGTGTTCCAAAAAACCCCCTTTAGGTTAACCGTTTACATTATAAAAACGTTATTCGATTTTATTACAGAACCTTCCTGCTTTGGTTTTATAGATTTTGAGATGGCCCATTCCGTTGCAATCTTTGACCAGCCGTGCCTCCTTTTTTTATTACCTACATGAATTTATATCTGCCTGGAGCTCAGCTTAAGAAATATGTATGAAGTTCTTAGTTCCCAGATGGCTTCCAATGCTTTTACACAGCCCCTGAATTAGCTGTTTGGAGCTAATTTGACTTCTTGGTCACGCTTTTATCCCGCCTCCTCTTTCCTTTGCCTTCCTATTGGCCAGTTAGACTGCTTTTCACATTTAAAGGTCAATAGGAAGACACCGAGAATGGAAGAAGGTAGAATAGAAGTCTAAACAGGAAGCTGTTGTAGCTATTTGCACCCTGGTTTGGGGATCCAGGGTCTGGGAAAGAAGATTGTCTACATGTAGTGGTTGTTTTACTGCCACCTAGTGTTGCTGCATAACAATTGCATCCACATTGCAAGATCTTATGCTATTTGATGATGCGCAATAGCATACCTCCAAACTTTTTGAGATGAGAACAAGGGGCACCTATTAGCAAAAGTATATAGGCATAGGACACCCCCACATCTTCCCCACCACGCCCCCTTAAAAGGAGAATTATACAAAAAAATAATTAGTTAAACCCACGAGTGCTTTTTTTTTTTTTTTACCACTACTATTCCTTTATACTGGCTTTGAACATTTACAAATGCAGTAATTTAGAAATTGGATGAAAGGTTTAGCACTGGGAAACACATAAAAAAATAAAGATAAAAAGTGCATTTTATATACAACTATAAAGA
This sequence comes from Glandirana rugosa, assembly GCA_018402905.1. Classification (NCBI taxonomy): domain Eukaryota; kingdom Metazoa; phylum Chordata; class Amphibia; order Anura; family Ranidae; genus Glandirana; species Glandirana rugosa. Next base: position 151,629 of record BLSH010282580.1, on the reverse strand, counting down.
TCAGACCAAAATGAGGGACAAAGGAGGAGGAAACATTGCTCCAAATCAGGGACAGCCCATCTAAATCAGGGACAGTTGGGAGCCATGCAATAGAGGGGTGCTTGATAAACATGCGCACAACCACTCCTAACTGTTTCAAAGTTTTAAGTATATGTATCATCTAATTAACTGCACCTGCTAACATATTAAGGCTTCATGCACATGGCTTTACACTCAGGAACCCACAGCGTGCTTTATAATGACATTCCCAGGACCTGTTACTGCCGTGTACAGCCACTCATTGAGATACCCGAAAAAAGCCGACTGTACGCTCTGGCAGCGGGTCCCAGGGAACTCATTACTCAGATTCTGCACACTGTACAGCCCCTGTATGGTCATGTGCATGAAGCCTTCAAGTGGGCTTAAAGGACTTGGAAAGTCTCAAGGTTTTTCACCTTAATGCATAGAATGCAAAAAAAAAAAAACCTGTATTGCAGCTGCCCCCCTCAGAGCCCTCACCCAGCTCCCACCCATGAGGTTCCAGCGTAAAATCCCTGCAGATACCTCCAATGGGATCCTCCTTTGGATCTCTATTCTGTTCCTAATCTTCTGCATAGAATGCAAAAAAAAAAACCTGTATTGCAGCTGCCCCCCCTCAGAGCCCTCCTATGTCTTACTTGAGCCCGAATGTTCCAGTGACGAGAACGAGACCAGCAGCTCCAGCCGCTGTCTCGGGTCTTCATTGGACAGACTGATAGCAGCAGGAGCCATTGGCTCCCACTGCTGTCAATCAAATCCAGTGACCGAGTACTGCTGTATTTCACTTTGATATTTTACTGTATTCATTTCAATATGTTTCCATTTCAAATTCATTTTCAAAATTTTCAAATTCTTTTTTTTTCCAAACTCATTATTTTGTTTAGTTTTCTTATAATTTTTTGCGGATTAGTTGATATTCGTTACTATTGTGATTCGGATACATCCAAATCTCTGAAGAATTAAAAATTTCATCCAAATTTCGATTCATAACAGAATGAATTGCACATGTCTACTTGCTACAGGAGGCACTCAGAGGAGGGAGAAGCTGACAGCATTAGTTGAGGACTGCCAAAAAAGGAAATAAGCAACCTTTCTATACAATATCATTGCATAGAGCAGGTAAGGATTACCATTGTTTAATTTTTTGTTTTTCAAAAGTTGGTATTTTTTATCACTGACCACTGGAAAGAAAGGTGGTAACCCCCAGAGACAGGGTGGGTGACATTTCGCCTCAGAGGTAGATCGCTTAGGCATAGAGGGACATAAAGACAGATGGGCAGCACTCATGTTTAGGTGAAAACACAAAAAGGGTTTTTATTACTCACAGTCCATGGGAGAGAGGGTTAAGGCTGCAGATGCTCAGATTAAAGCAGAACTCTGGTATTTCATGCATCACTGCACAGGAAAAGGACCTTTAGGTCGAGATTGATGCTCCTGTGTCAAAACTCCTTAGCAATCATAACCAGTAGCAACATCATCCTTTTTCTCCAGGTGAGTCACCCAGCTCCCACCCATGAGGTTCCAGCGTAAAATCCCTGCAGATACCTCCAATGGGATCCTCCTTTGGATCTCTATCCTGTTGCTAATCTTCTGCAGCATAGTCAACCAGCCTCCATGGGATTCCATCCTGTGCCTAATTGCCAGCAGGAGAGTCAACCAAACTCCATCCTGTGCCTAATCTTCTGCAGGAGAGCCAATCAGCCTCCATGGGACTCCATCCTGTGCCTAATCTCCAGCAGGAGAGTCAACCATCCTCCATGGGACTCCATAATGTGCCTAATCTCCAGCAGGATAGTCAACCATCCTCCATCGGACTCCATAATGTGCCTAATCTCCAGCAGGAGAGTCAACCATCCTCCATCGGACTCCATAATGTGCCTAATCTCCAGCAGGAGAGTCAACCATCCTCCATCGGACTCCATAATGTGCCTAATCTCCAGCAGGATAGTCAACCATCCTCCAAGGGACCCCACCCTGTGCCTAATCTTCTGAAGCAGAGTCACCCAGCCTCCATGGGACTCCATCCTGTGACTAATCTCTAGCAGGATAGTCACCCAGCCTCCATGGGACTCCATTCTGTGCCTAATCTCCAGCAGGACAGTCAACCAACCTCCATGAGACTCCATCTTGTGCCTAATCTCCAGCAGGAGAGTCAACCAACCTCCATGAGACTCCATCCTGTGCCTAATCTTCTGCAGGAGAGTCAACTAGCCTCCATGGGACTCCATCATGTTCCTAATCTGCAGGAGAGTTAACTGGCCTTCATGGGACTTCATCCCGTGCCTAATTTTCAGCAGTAGAATCAATCAACCTCCATGGAACTCCATTCTACCTCCAGTGATGATCAACAGATCCAGGCCTCAGCACCAGGCCTAATCACATCCAGGCCCGTTCAGGCTATCAGGCCTAAAGAAGCAGCTTTATCACATGCACTCACCTCAGGCCAGAGCCTGGGGGGGAGGAAAGCTTGCATTAGCCAGATATCAGCACAAATATTTATACCCTTTCCCACTATGCACCACTGGCACAGGAAACGTATAGTGGTTGGCTGGGAAAATATTTGCATATTTATAATTCAAACCTACTGTGTGATCTCACACTAATACCAGAGGTAACAGTGCCACCTAGTGCAAGAGAAGAGAACTGACAGCCAAGCTGAATTTAGGGGAAGCTGAACAAACCACAGACTACAGATTGGCATTGACTAACTGCAGTTATGCAGAACTAAATTTAGAGACACTCCTGCATAAGGCAGGGTGGCTACAGTATCAATATTTCTTCATGATTTTAAGTCACCTAAATATAAATATTTGATATTTACCAATTTCAGTCAACAGGCGGAGCTCTAGGTACCTTTGCATATGTTTATGAGACTAATGCTAACCATACATGGCTTGACTTTTGCCCGATTGCTAGTGAATCTTCTGAATTTTTTATCCCTGAATGGCCCTATTGCACCATAGAGCTTAATTAAAATATCAAAGGATTCTGGTGCAAAATTGTTGGCAGTTATTGCTTAGGTATTCTAAGCCGTCACACCTGTGGCAATAGCTGTTTAGCATACAGTCAGGTCCATAAATATTGGGACATCGACACAATTCTAATCTTTTTGGCTCTATACTCTACCACAATGGATTTGAAATGAAACAAACAAGATGTGCTTTAACTGCAGACTTTCAGCTTTAATTTTAGGGTATTTACATCCAAATCAGGTGAACAGTGTAGGAAGTACAACAGTTTGTATATGTGCCTCCCACTTTTTAAGGGACCAAAAGTAATGGGACAGATTAACAATCATAAATCAAACTTTCACTTTTTAATACTTGGTTGCAAATACTTTGCAGTCAATTACAGCCTGAAGTCTGGAATGCATAGACATCATCAGACGCTGGGTTTCATCCCTGGTGATGCTCTGCCAGGCCTCTACTGCAACTGTCTTCAGTTCCTGCTTGTTCTTGGGGCATTTTCCCTTCAGTTTTGTCTTCAGCAAGTAAAATGCATGCTCAATCGGATTCAGGTCGGGTGATTGACTTAGCCATTGCATAACATTCCATTTCTTTCCCGTAAAAAACTCTTTGGTTGCTTTCGCAGTATGCTTTGGGTCATTGTCCATCTGCACTGTGAAGCGCCATCCAATGAGTTCTGAAGCATTTGGCTGAATATGAGCAGATAATATTGCCCGAAACACTTCAGAATTCTACCTGCTGCTTTTGTCAGCAGTCACATCATCAATAAATACAAGACAACCAGTTCCATTGGCAGCCATACATGCCCACGCCATGACACTACCACCACCATGCTTCACTGATGAGGTGGTATGCTTTGGATCATGAGCAGTTCCTTTCCTTCTCCATACTCTTCTCTTCCCATCACTCTGGTACAAGTAGATCTTGGTCTCATCTGTCCATAGGATGTTGTTCCAGAACTGAAGGCTTTTTTAGATGTTGTTTGGCAAACTCTAATCTGACCTTCCTGTTTTTGAGGCTCACCAATGGTTTACATCTTGTGGTGAAGCCTCTGTATTCACTCTGGTGAAGTCTTCTCTTGATTGTTGATTTTGACACACATACACCTACTTCTTGGAGAGTGTTCTTGATCTGGCCAACTGTTGTGAAGGATGTTTTCTTCACCATGGAAAGAATTCTTAGGTCATCCACCACAGTTGTTTTCCGTGGTCCTCTGGGTCTTTTGGTGTTGCTGAGCTCACCGGTGCGTTCTCTCTTTTTAATGATGTTCCAAACAGCTGATTTGGCCACACCTAATGTTTTTGCTATCTCTCTGATGGGTTTGTTTTGTTTTTTTTCAGCCTAATGATGGCTTGTTTCACTGATAGTGTCAGCTCTTTGGATCTCATATTGAGAGTTGACAGCAACAGATTCCAAATACATATAGCACACTTGAAATGAACTCTGGACCTTTTAACTGCTTCTTGTAAATGGGATAATGAGGGAATAACACACACCTGGCCATGGAACAGCTGAGCAGCCAATTGTCCCATTACTTTTGGTCCCTTAAAAATTGGGAGGCACATATACAAACTGTTGTAATTCCTACACCGTTCACTTGATTTGGATGTAAATACCCTCAAATTAAAGCTGGAAGTCTGCAGTTAAAGCACATCTTGTTTCATTTCAAATCCATTGTGGTGGTGTATAGAGCCAAAAAGATTAGAATTGTGTTGATGTCCCAATATTTATGGACCTGACTGTATATGGAGGACTCTATTAATTTGTCTTGTGTAGCCTGCGGGGCTTGTATTTGTAGCACCCTACCCTAGGCTGGCTAAATTTAGTGTTTGACTCTGCTGTACTCAGTTGAGAAAAAACTCCTGCTTGCCTCTGGAAGACACTTCCAGAAATAGGGTAGGAGGGTTATCCACTGGGTTATAAATATTTATCTGACCTTAGCCAATCCCTGTGAGGTTGGCCCAGAATGAGTGGCTGGGGAGAAGATAAATGTTTAGGAGGGTCTCATTTGAGCTCTCTCTCCTGGGACCTCTGCCACTGGGGGTGTTACTGAAGGGCTGCAGTTATCAAGCCTCACAATGTGCTTGGCTGAGGACCTGGATTATAGAGAACTTTCTGGAGGACACTACCTTAGGAAGCTGGGCTGCGAAAGGACCCTTTTCATTGAAGAGTGTGGCAGGGTAGCTGGTTGTGGAGTTGTCATTGTGAGTGGGAACTTTTGTCTAGAGCTCCAGGCGTGCTTGTGCTATATGAGGATTTGATGCTAGAGGTTGCTACAAGGACTGTAATTGCTCTAACAGATTCTTAGACTAGCTGGCTGTCCTCTCTACCTCCAGCAAAACTTAAAGTAGAAGTAAACCCATCGATTTAACAGTTTCAAAAAACAGTTACATTCCCAGCACATGCCGTGAATGTAACTGTTGCATCGGTTGTGCTCTCAACCAAACTGTCAAACCATCCAATGGCTGCTGTCAGAACTGATCACATGTGCAGCACCGTGGCGGTTGCAGATCAAACAGAGGCCAAGATGGCAGATTCCTTGGCTGAAAATGATAGGTGGGTTTACTTCCACTTTAAGGCTGCTACTGAAGGACTTTGCTTTAGAATCTACCCTCTGATACCTGTGTGTATTTTGGAGTATCATGCACCCTCATCCCTCTATCCAGCTGTGTTCAAGTACTGCAATAAATCCTTAATTCCGCCCCCCCCCCCTCCAAAAAATTAAAAGTCAACAGCTACACATACTGTAGCTGACTTTTAATATTAGGACACTTACCTGTCCTGCAATCCAGTGATGTCGGCACCCCAGCCGATGTTTCCGTCGGGTGCTGCCGCCGCCATTGCCGGTAAGGGAACCTGGCGGTGAAGTAGTGCGGCTTCGCCACCGGGTCCCTACTGCGAATGTGCAAAGTGCGCTGTGCTCTTATACTGGCCCGGCAGCAGGGGAAGGAGGAGGGAGGAGGAGGGGGCCGGACCTCTGACGTACCTTGCCAAGGCAAGGTCCGATGGCAGTGGGGGCAGGGTACCTGTCAAAAACAGGTACCCGCTCTCCCCTCCCCCTGAAAGGTGCCAAGTGTGGCACCAGGGGGGGGAGGGAATCAGATAAGCGGGAGTTCCACTTTTGGGTGGAACACCGCTTTAAAAAAAGACACCCCTAGACTGAGCCTGAGCTTGTTTGTGTGCTCTGGAGCTGGTAGTTGGGCTGGCAGCCTCTGGACACGTAAGGGTTATTTCCAGCAGCCCCTCGGGGGAAGGGGGCACTATATATTTAATATGTATTGTCACACACTTGCTTCTGCCATCAGCATGTAACATTTTCCTTGCATATAATTGGGTATTCTTTGCAAAGTGAAGCTTCACCTCATTTACTAAGATCTGGAGCAAATGCACTTGCAAAGTGCACATTCTATTTGCCTTTATTAAATCAACCCCAGACTGTGCATTTTGCAAAGTGCAGTTGCGCTCTAAGGGCAGTTACTCCAGAGCTTAGTAAGTGAGCAGAAGCTCTGCTGACTTTCATCACCCAATCATGTGCAAGCAATAATGCTCTTTTGTTTATTTTCCTTGCATGTGATTGGGTATTCTTTGCAAAGTGAAGGGTTACCTCATTTACTAAGCTCTGGAGCAACTGCACTTTGCAAAGAACACATTCCATTTGCCTTTATTAAATCAACCTCAGTGACTTGAGAGACTGAGAGGAGTAGGACTGGAAGACGTTAAGGCTGGGCTCATACCTCTGCAGTTTACTTTTGATCCGTTTCTGCAGTGCTTTTTGCACATGCGTTTTTCATGCATTTTTTTATGCGTTTTGTATTTTTATGCTTTTCTCATGGCAAATTTGTTGTTGGGCAGATTAAAAAATGCAAAATGCATGAAAAACGTGTCAGAAAGGAACCATTTTGTCAATATTCTTATGTTGTTCTTTATTTATCAAAGTTTTCTCTCAAAAAAAATCATAATCGAAAGTAAAAACGTGTCAAAAACGCCTCAAAAACGCACCAGAAATGCACTACATGCTTTTCTGCCGCTTCTCCATTGAAGTCTATTGAACTAAAAAAGTATGGTTTTGCGTTTAAAAAAGTCCCTGACTTTTCAAAAATGCAGCAGCTGAAAAAATCATAGATGTGAATGAGTCCCATAGGAAACCATGTTAAATGAACTGTAGTGCATTACTGCAAAAAGCACCAAAAAAGGCTTTGGTGTGAACCGGGCCTAAGTGTGGTGCAGTGCATATGAACTGGCTGGAAGTACTTTGACATTAGGAGAGAGCAGAGCAGAGGGATGACACATTACTGTGCTGCTGCTCCTTCACTGCCCAATCACAGGCTAGGGGTGGGGAGGTGACCAGGCTGCATTCCTTTACTGCAGTAGAGAACATTCAGGTCACTAGCTTGGCTGTGCTGCCTCCTGAATGTTTGCCAGCCACTGCTAAACCACCCTCTGAAAAGCAATCTACCATAGACCGGTTTTTAGATAGCGGTGAGCTTACCAGTCAGGGTAGAAGCAGGTCAGGATGGGCATCACCCATGTCTGTGTGATGATGTTTAATGGTAGTTCAAAGAGCAAACAGAGGTGAGGCAACTTTTCTTCAAGTCAAACCCAAACACTTTAGCGGCGCACAGCAATTTTTTTTAATGGTATGAACTATACATATATTTTGCTATTAAATAACATTTCTAATTATATGAAATTAATAATAAGCATCCCCTTTACATCAGAGTCCACAGAGTTCCCCTTTTACATCTGAATCCACAGAGTTTCCTTTCACTGTAAGGGGGCACTCTGCAGACTCTGATGTAAGGGAGAACTCTGGGGACTCTAACATAAGGGATGCTCTGGGAAGCCTTATTTAAGGGGGAACATTGAGAACTCTGATGTACGGAAAGGAATCTGATGTAAGGGGAAACACTGCAGCCTCTGGTGTAAAGGGTGCTCTGAGAACCCTGATTTACCTTAGTGTAGAAGGGGGAAAAGAGACAATGTGGGAGACTTCAGTCACAGACAGGGATGGATGGTGAGCTCACTCACCCCTTGGCAGTCAGCACCTCACATCCAGATGTATCTGAGGCTGCTGGACTTTAAATTTCCGGCTCCCACTATCCTTTTCTGAGGCACAGCGCCAGGGATTGGAATGTGGGCAGACACAGGGTAGGGGCGGGACAAAGAGGTGCAGATCTCCTCTCCCGTCTGTGTGTGTGTTTGGGGGGGAATTGTTAGTGCTGGCTTTGGGCAGTGTGAAAGAGAGTGTAACAGACACTCTAAGCTTAGACAACTGCAGCCAGTAACTCTTCTGGGAAGCCATAGTCCAGTATGAATAATGTGTCCGGGTTTCAGACAGTATGAAACCCGGACGCATGATTCCAAACCCGAACTGTCCGGGTGAATCCTGGACAGGTGGCAACCCTAGGCAGAGGCACAACGTCAGAGAAATTGTGTATCTATAAAAAACAGCAGAGAAGGGATATCACTACATCATGTAAATTACTTACAAATCTTTCTGCAAATAAAACCACTTTATATGTTTTTGTTCTGGCTTTAGCTGTTGATGGAGTTGCCTTTTAGCTTTCTGTAGCTTTAGCTTGTGATTTTTGGATGGGAGATTGGTCTTAGATACATTAGAAAGATGAATTGTCTCTAATAAGCTGCACAGTTTAGCTTGTTATGTTCAGTGAATCAGTGGAGCAGATCTCCTCTTCCCCACCTTCCTCTAATCAGTCAAATAGGCAAAAATAACAAGAATCAGAGTTTAGACAACAAGGGAACCGGAGTCCAGATCTACAATTTTCAGGGCGAGATACAGAACATGGAGGTCAAAGCACCAAACGGATCATACCATGCTGTGGTCACTTTGTTCCTGGTGGTCCTCTCAGGTGAGTTCTTAAAGCAGTGATGGGTGGTTCACTAGGTAGAGGGGCTTCAGCTGTGGCCCCTGCCATCCTCAAGGGGGCGCACATATTTTTTGGTGTATGAATATGCTGCAGAGGTTTGCCAGAGGCTGATGATATATGGCAGGAGACTATCAGAGACTGGAGGCATGTTACATGAGACTGCTAGTAATCACTGATATTTCAGCTGGCCGTTGGGGCATGAGGGTCGTACAATGGGTGCCAAAGACCACTCTGATGTAAGGGGGCTTTAATGGGGTCTCTGATGTAAGTGGGGCTCTAATGGGGAATCTGATGTAAGAGGGGACTTTGAAGTAAGAGGGCTCTAATGAGGGCTCTGATGTAAAAAGGCTATAATGGGGACTCTGATGTAAGGGTGACTTTGATGGGGACTCTGATTTAAAGGGGCTGTAAGGGGGACTTTAATGGGTACACTGATGTTAGGGGTTCTAATGGGGACTCTGATATAGGAAGGCTCTAATGAGAACTCTGTAGAGGGGCTCTAATAGGGACTCTGATGAATAGGGTGACTTTGATGGGGACTCTGATTTAAAGGGGCTGTAAGAGGGACTTTAATGGGTACTCTGATATAAGGTGTTCTGATAGGGACTCTGATGTAGGGAGGCTCTAATGAGGATTCAAATGTAAGGGGGACTTTGATTGTGACTCTGATGTAAGAGGGCTCTAATGGGAACTCTAATGTAAGGGGCACTTTGATGGGGACTCTAATGTAAGATGGCTTTGATGGGGATTCTGATGTAAGGGGGCTGTAATGGGGACTCTAATGTAAGAGAGCTGTAACAGGGACTCTGTTGTAAGGGGGAATTTGATGGGGACTCTGATGTAAGAGGGCTCTAATGGGTACTCTGATTTAAGGAGCACTTTAATGGGGACCCTAATGTAAGGGCCCCTAATGGGAACTCTGTAGACGGGCTCTAAAAGGGACCCTGCTGTAAGGGGGTACTCTGATGAGCCCAGGTTTATTTGGAAGTTCCCAGATTTCCAGATATTTTTGTACAATTTTACCTTTTAATGCAGAACTTATTTTGGATGAATGTTCTAATCAGTCATATTGGAAATGTTTCATCCCAGCAGTCCGCCTAGCGATCATTCTAATATCTGGTGAATTATAGTGGCTCTGTGTGATTAAATATAAGTGCTGCACCTAATTTGAACAAACTTGTCAGCAGAGGTATGCAGACTGAATGCTGCCTGCTAGTCAGACTGAAGCCTCGTACACACGCTGCGATTGTCGTACGACCGCACGTCCGACTTTACCCAAAATCGGTTGTCCGTGATTTTATCTATTGTACTGACGGTAGTAAAGTTATCGTTCAACAAAGGTGAACATAGACTTGCTACGAGCCTATAAAGAGAAAGTTCAGGTGAATGTGAATTGTGAATTACGGACGCAGGATTACACGACTGAACACTTCTGTGGTCCTGAACATGTGTGTTTTTACTTACAACCTTTCTTAGTCCAACTTCTGTACACACGAGTCGAAAATCAGATGACGCCTTGGTGACAGACAAAAGTTTTCTAGTCTTCTCATACAACTTTTGTTGGACGATAATTGAAAGTTGGCTATCAAATGGAGCGTACTAACGGTCGGATTATTGGATGACAGGCTGTCGTACGCCAATTTTCGGCTGATAATTGTACCGTGTGTACAGGCCTTTATTGGTATTTTCTGAGTCGCTGACGACCATAATTGTTCTTTCACATGGGTGGCCTGAGGGCGGTAAAAAACGTGTGTCTGAGCTGTGGTTTTATGGCCTCCTTCATGACTGCCCACATAAACTGTCCCAATACAGCTGGATGGGGCTGTGCAGATTCCATACTGCCTGTTAAATTCCCCCTTTGAGTTTAATGGAGTCACGCCGCAACAGCTCCCAAGACACAAGGTTGCGACATGGTAGTGCGGCATTGTTGGGTTAAATCAGGCAGTGAGAAGATGTTACAATGCCTCCTCACCACTTGCCCTATGCCTTCTGAAAAGCGATCCCATTGTGGATCGGTCTTAGGAGGGCACCACAAGTCTGAAAGAGCCCCAAAAGCAAATGAAACAAGAACTCCTGATCTTCATGCTACGCCTAGGTCAGAGACTCATAAAGTATTGAACACAGAGGATCAGCCTGCCAGCCCAGCAACTAGCATTTTCATGAGTGGCCAGCAATGGCAGCCCTTAAATTCTCTCATATGAATTAGAAGGATGAGTAAAGCTCGATCAAGTCCAGTAAGAATTTTATTTTTCACGACAAGGACTTGGGGGGCTCAAAATGTAAGTCTATACAAATAGCTTGAGACTTCTGCTCTGTGGGAATGTGGACCTTTGAGATCTCCCCATGAAGATCACGCTCCCCCACCCTATATTAACCTAAAAAAAAGGTTCAACCAGAGTTCCGCTTTATCTCCAGTGACTCCGATGGGTAGATTATCACAGAAAGAGGAACAGGAAACACCTGAGAATAGAGTGCATCATTCTCTGAATCCCAAGAGACAATGGGTGGTACAAAGTATAATCAAATGACTTCAAAGATGATTGAGATTTTCCAGTCTACTAAACTGATAGCTAAAAACAGAAGTATATATATAATGGTGTCACTATCATGTGAATTTGTTTTACCTACCATTGCTCTACTGTGCACATTACATGTAACACAGTTTTGGCGAGTTGAGTGGTGGCACTTCCTATCAAACTCACCCATTCAAGTCAATTGGGCAGGAGTTTGGCTCATGGCTGTTCGACAAAAAATAAATAAATAAATATGGCTGCCTTGTGTACCTAACCTAGCAGTAAGCTGAATAAGTCCACTGAGGTCCACTGTTAGATAATACATGAAAAGCAACACCACTCCAGGCACTAAATTCTCCTTGTCCTCCATGACAGTATTGGGTGCTGACCAGGGAATTCATGTCCACTCTTAGACAGCAGCGATTCCCTACCCAAGAATTGCCAACACTGTTGCATTTCACTCCAATGAGATTACATGTAGAGAGTCCTGCAAAGGTCCTCATGATGTCCACTGAGGTCCACAGTTAGACAACATGGGAAAAAAAGCACCACTCCAGACACTAAACTCCCCTTGTCCTCTATGACAGTATTGGGTGCTGACCAGAAAGCTTGCTGTCACAAGCACGTACCTGATGTCGAGATGCTGAGAGAGGCTCCATTGCGGCTGAACACAGAATACTCCTGAAGATTACACAGGAGGTACAGTGCGTAAAGAAGCACGGGTTACCAGTGGTGGGTGAAGACTTGAGCAGGAGATGCCTTGGACGTACTTGATGTCTCAGCAGGAGGAGGTACAAGTCCGTATTCACTGTACTGAGGGTAAATGTTCTGGAGTGTAGAAACAGCAGTAGACACCTGGCTGGGGTGCACACACACTTGAAGGATAGGCTGGTAACAAGATAGTTTGAGAATAAGCCGTGGTCATGCACAGGAAAGCAGCAGGCAAGAGAGGAAGGTCTGTAAAACAGGCCGGAAGTCAAACACTGGAGAGTAACAACAAAGTCCAGGAAGCAAGCCGAGGGTCAGTACCAAGGAGCAGGCAAAAAAACAAGGCAAGTCCGTAAAACAGGCCAATGGGGTCAAACGCTGGTGGTCCAAGGATAAGCAGGGACCGTGAGCAGGCCAAGGGTCAAACATTGGAGAAGGCAGCGGATGATGATCAGGAGACAAGCCGGGGTCAAAGCCAGAGGGTGAAGAACAGGAGCAGGTCTAAGGATAAGCTGGGTCACAACAGTGGGTCACAGGAACAAGGCACAGGTTCAGGATAGCAGGAAGCTAAAGACGATCCAGCGATTTGCTGCAGACAGAGCCTGCCTTATATAGGCAAGCCGTGGTTGCCATTGGTCGCGCCGTGAGCCGGCATTGCGCATGCGCCACCCCGCTCTGCTGCGCATTCGCGCGGCAACACTCCATTCGTCAATAGTGTTCCCATTTCTCTGACACTTGTCTCCACTCCTAGTGAGCAACAAGTTCCCACTCCTAACTAAGCCAGCAGCAAGTCCCTACCCAAGAATTGCCCACACTGATGCGTTTCACCCCAATGTGCTTATATGTAGAGAGCAGCAATAATCAAGCGCTGAGGCTTCATCATTGGAAAAAATGGTCACATTTATTTTCATGCAACAGTTAAAAACAATGGAAACGATAAGATCATCAATTACCAAAAAGCCTGATGTAAAAAAAGTCCAAATGTGGGTGAAAAATGGTAGAATCACCTAGTCTAATCCCGGAAGCCTTTTTTTTTAAAATCAATTTTCATGCGTTGTGGGTTTTTTTTGTTTTATCAATTTTCATGCGTGGAGTTTCTGTTTTTTTTTTTATCAATTTTCATGCGTTGTGTTTTTTGGTTTTCTTTTATCAATTTTCATGCGTTGTGTTTTTTGGTTTTCTTTTATCAATTTTCATGCTTTGTGTTTTTTTTTTAAATCAATTTTCATGTGTTGTTTTTTCCAATGATGAAGCTTCACTGTGTCCTTGGATAATCCTTAGTGCTTGATTATTGCTGCATTTCAAGTTCACTCCCCCAGGAGTTAATACAGAGCAGCAGGGATTATCAAATTATTAGAGGCAATAAACCAACTAACTCAATTGTCTACAATTTTGCAAGGAAAGTGCTGGATTTTTATGCTATTTATATGTAGAGAGTCCTGCAAAGGTCCTCATGATGTCCATTGAGGTCCACACTTAGACAACATAAGAAAAACAACACCACTCCAGACAGTAAACTCTCCATGTCCTCTATGACAGTATTGGGTAATGACAAGGGAGCTTGTCTCCACTGCTAGTCAGCAGCGAGTTCCTGCTTCTAACTCAGCCAGCAGCGAGTCCCTACCAAAGAATTGCCAACACTGATGCATTTCACCCCAATGTGCTTATACGTAGAGAGTCCTGCAAAGCTCCTCATGATGTCTATTGAGGTCCACCCTTAGACAACATGGGATAAACAACACTACTCCAGATAGCAAACTCTCCTTGTCTTCCATGACAGTATTGGGTGCTGACCAGGGAGCTTGTCTCCACTCCTAGTCAGCGGCGAGTTCCTGCTTCTAACTCAGCCAGCGGCGAGTCCCTACCCAATAATTGCCAACACTGATCCATTTCACTCCAATGTGCTTATACGTAGAGAGTCCTGCAAAGGTCCTCATGATGTCCACAGTTAGACAACATGGGAAAAAACAAAACCACTTAAGACACTAAGCTCCCCTTTTCCTCCATGATAGTATTGGGTGCTGAGCAGGGAGTTGAGACAAGCTCGCTGGGCAGCACCCAATACTATAATACATAGGGGACAAGGTGAGTTTAGTGTCTGGAGTGTTGCTGTTTTTCCCACATTGTGTAACTGTGGACCTCACAAGGATCTTTGCAGGACTCTCTATGTATAAGCATATTGGAGTGAAATGCATCAATGTTGGCAATTCTTGGGTAGGGACTCACTACTGGCTGAGTTAGGAGTGGGGACTCGCTGCTGACTAACTCAGCCACCAGCGAGTCCCTACCCGAGAATTGCCAACACTGACTCATTTCACCCCAATGTGCTTATACATAGAGAGTCCTGCAAAGGTCCTTGTGAGATTGACAGTTACACAACGTGGGAAATACAACAACACTCCAGACATTAAAATCCCCTTGTCCTCCATGTCAGTATTGGGTGCCGATCAGGGAGGAGCCTCCCATCCTAGCCAGCAGCGAGTCCCCACTCCTAACTCAGCCAGCAGCGAGTCCCTGGTCAAAAATTGCCAACTGATGCTTTTCACCTTAATAGGCTTAGTCAAAGAGAGTTCTAGACAGGGACTCATTGCTGGCTGAGTAAAGTTTTATCCAGTGATATTTTTGGTCTGCAATTTTCCATTCATCACAGTTACAGCACTGAGGTCCACATTTACGTAATTCCAACAGTTTAACTAATGTTAACGCAATACGATTTTATCGCCAAGAAAGGGTCCATAAAAATGTATAATGCATTTTACTTCAAAATGATAAGGAAGTATAGATTTAACCAGCTGAATAACAGAATTTATCAGCAGGCTGAAGATCACACAGGAGTGAGATGTCCACATGTGGCCACATTTGACCTGACTGTTTTAGGAATTCTTTGATGCTGATCCTTGGCTGTTTTTCTTTCCCAGTCATTCCATCTCATGGTCTGAAGATGCTATGGGTACCAACCTCCATCAGTGTCAATCCAGGTGACGATACAGAGATTCCATGTAACTATGAGCGCCAGCCTGAAGAGAAGGTGGAGATCACCTGGTTCCTGTACCAGAAATTGGCAAACAGATCAGAAAATAACATTTGGCATTACCCAGAAGTTCGTGTCTTAACAAACAAGACAAAGGTTCTGCAGCTTAAGAACGTAAAGACAAGTCAGAGTGGCTTGTATATGTGCCAGGTGACTGTAAATCATACAAGCTACGATTCCTGTGGGACCTACCTGAGAGTGAAAGGTAAGTCCAAAACAAGACACATAAGGGTTGATTTACTAAAACTGGAAAGTGACAAATGTGGTGCAGCTCTGCATAGAAACCAATCAGCTTTCATTTTTTTTTGTCAAAGCTTAATTAAACAAACTGAAGTTAGGAGCAGTTGCGCCAGATTTTGCACTCTCCAGTTTTAGTAAATCAACCCAATAAGGACTGGTGCTAAGCGAACAAACATTGCTCTGATTCGAGGTGTATGCCTCCCTTTCTTCCCCTTTTTAAAGATGAACTCCAGGCAAACAGCTAAATAGAATACATACATACAGTATATGGGATCTATTTTACATGTATTATTATCCATCCAGTTTTGAGATCTACACAGCTGTGCCACACAGCACAATCCTTTCTGCTGGAGTTCATTAACACTTACAGTTCTTGTCCTATCCCAGACTGTGACTGGATATTCAAATGAGAACCATTAGACCAGAAATTCTCAACCAGGGTTCCGTGGAGTTCCTCCAGAGGTTGCTAGATGTTCATTGAGCTGTGGCTGATAGACTTCCCATTTGATGTTGCCTGTGTAGCGCTACTCCCGTAGGAGCCACTTCAATATTTACAGAGATAGTCCTTCTTCACGGGCAGCCAGGTACAAGGTATTTCCTGCAACCAAGTACACACACAATTAGGCTCAATGTAGTCAAAGACTAGTCTAGGGGTGTTGTTTTTGTAGGTTTAATTTGTAGGAACTTGGATAGGGTAGGGGATTTGTAGTAGGATAATCTGGAACAAAACTATACACAACTTGAGAACTCTAGCTGATCTAGAATTGAGCTGCAGGTGAAGTTCCTTGCTGGGAGCAGATCACAGACTTCTCCTGTATAGCCATGTAGAAATCAATAGCATGAGCAAAGTCTCTTGTAGAGCAGGACAGGTAGACAGAGCTCTTCAGGTACAAGCCAGTTGCGGCAGACTGTTTGACAGCCCAAAAGCAGTAGCACTGAGCAAAGTCCCATGCAGTAATAACAGTTGGACAAGCTCCTCAGATTACTAGCTAGCAATCCATTTTAGTTGGACCCTTGGCTGACTGTACTAGCACAAAGGGGTAGCCAAAAAGAACAGGACCCTAGAACATTGGTCTATACTCACTGGAGTTGCAAACAGATCCTCTCTGGCACAGCTCCCCCTCCGTCAGCTCTACAGAAGAACCAGGGTCACTCCTTTACTTTAGCTTCAGGCCTTCAGCTTGACCACCTGAGGTCGCATGGCAGCACGTGCCAGGGGTGGCAAGCCTGCTTCACCCCCAACTGGTGCACTCCACTATCTGGGAAGGACCCAGAGCTCACATGTTCTCTGAATAAATAGGCCAATCCCAGCATGCCCAGGGGCACCTCCCCTGTAATTGGTTGGGACTGCTACATAATCGTGCTGCCCACTTGCTTAACTCCCACCCATGCCCCAGGAAGCTCAACTAGTTTCTAGAAGGCAGTAGGAGTCCAAACAAACTCAACAGCACCAGAACACAGGAGCAGCCCTAACTAATAAATTGCTCCATTCTGTTAAGCAGGCCTGCTGAAGATAGATTTGCCTCTAGCCCCACCGTTAGGCTGAAGAACAAATTTCACTAGTCCAACTATTTACATCCTAGCACATACTGGCTGAGCTTTGAAATGCAATGATGCTCACCCTTTGGTTTTGAACACAACAGCTTAAAGAGGAAGTAAACCCAGATTGGGTTTACATCCTCTACATACCCCTGTAAATTAGAAGCATAATGGGCTACTATGCATTGCATAGTAGCCCATTATGTGTCACCTGCAAACGAAGCCTGCGACGTCCAGCGCTGTTCCCTGTGCTGGTGGCGTCCATCTTCAGCCCTCTTCCTTCTGGGGCCGCGACTCTGGCTCTGTGACTGGCAGGAGTCGCGTGACGTCACTCCCGCGGATGCGCGGGAGCTGCCAGTCACGGCACAATCTCGGTGAAGAAACGGCATGGAGGCTGTTTCTTCACTGCGCATGTGCCGAAATGACGTCGGCACATCTAGTACACTGCATTTCTCCTGAACCGTGCAGGTTTGGGAGATATGCAGGGCACCTACAGGTAAGCTTTATTCTAGGCTTACCTGTAGGTTAAAGTGGTTGTCACTGGTTGACAACCATTTTAATGAAACTAGACCCTAGAGAAGGAGATGCATTTACCTCCAAAACCTGTTGGCTTAGTTGGGTTTGTTATTGATAAATTGACTCCACTTCTCATGCTCCTCACTCATTTTGCTCATGTAAATAGCCAATGATTTCCTCAACAGTCTGTAGCCTGAGGTCAACCGGGTATTTCCAGTAATGTCCTATACCGGATGATTCATCCACTGGAAAGGAAGTCCACCAGGAGGTGCTGAATATCTAAAAAGATGTGAATAACAAAACATTGAAAAAAGTGTCCAGATATATGAAATTAGTCCACTTAGATATCCACAAAAATGAATCCATAAAAATCCATAAATTAATATAAATGGAATAATCTTCACAAACTTAGAGAGAAAACACCCAAGTGCTCGAAAGACATCTGTGATTACAACAGAATTGTGCACAGTGCACCCAATCCAACGAGAACACATTCCAGCTCCTCACCAAATCTCAATGACCGTTGTAGTTACAAATGGTCATTCAGCGCATGAAGGTTTAAAGCCTCCCACCAGCAGATGTATCTCCTTCACAAAGCCAGTAAAAGATGTGCAGCTGAAATTCTCAAAAGTAAAGCAGGAAAAGCAATCACATAGTGTAAAACTGCCAAATTAGCAAATTAGCTCCGCTTCGCAGATCTCCGTCTATAAATGGTGATCCACGCAGCCACACGCCGCCGGCGGCACGCTCCCATGCCCGTTGTACTCTGCCTGAGTGTGGCCATGGGTCAGACGGACTCGATGTCCGCCGGCGACCCGCGATCACCTTCTAGAGAGGAAGAATGGGGAAATGCCCATTCTGAGTGGCGGCATGACAGAGATCTACTGATCCCTGTCATCGGGCTCAGTTAGATCTGTCATGCCCCTGCCAGCCCAGCCCCCACACAGTTAGAACATGCCTAGGGAACACAGTTAACCCCTTGATTGTCCCCTGCAGGTTAACCCCTTCCCTGCCAGTGACATCTATACAGTAATCAGTGGATATTTAGAGATCTGATCGCTGTATAAATGTCATTGGTCCCAAAAAAGTGTCAAAAATGTCTGACATGTCCACCGCAATATTGCAGTCCTGATAAAAATCACAAATTGCTGCCATTACTAGTAAAAAAAAAAATGGTAAAAATGCCAGAAATAAATTCTCATTGTTTGTAAACGTGGCAACTTTTGCGCAAACCAATCAATAAACACTGATTGTGCTTTTTTTTACCACAAATATGTAGAAGAATATATATCAGCCAAAGCTGATGAATACATTTTTTTTATATATATATATATTTTGGATATGTATTATAGCAAAAAGTAAGAAATATTGTTTTTTTTTTTCAAAATTGTTGCTCTTTTTTTGTTTATAGCGCAAAAAATAAAAACCGCAGAGGTGATCAAATACCATCAAAAGAAAGGTCTATTTGTGGGGGAAAAAAGGACGTCAGTTTCGTTTGGGTACAACGTCGCACGACCGCGCAATTGTCAGTAAAAGCGACGCAGTGCCGAATTGCAAAAAGTGCTCTGGTCAGGAAGGGGGCAAATCCTTCAGGGACTGAAGAGGCTGAAAAAAAAGTAAAGTGCAAACACACAGCAAATAAACAGCCGACAGGCATCAGGACATAGATCATAACTTGGTGGTCCTATGGGCTAACAGTACGGATCTGATAGTCAATCAATGTCACGTGCATGATGATGTCACTCTCGTAGGTCCCCCCCTACGTGCTTCATCACAGATGACATCATCAGGGGGAAGTATACGCTATATTACCAAAAGTATTAGGACACCTGCCTTTACACGCACATGAACTTTAATGGCATCCCACTCTTTGTCCATAGGGTTCAATATTGAGTTGGTCCACCCTTTGCAGCTTTACCAGCTTCAACTCTTCTGGGAATGCCATCCACAAGGTTTAGGAGTGTCTATGGGAATGTTTGACCATTCTTCCAGAAGCACATTTGTGAAGTCAGGCACTGATGTGGATGAGAAGGCCTGGCTCGCAGTCTCCACTCTAATTCATCTCAAAGTTGTTCTAGCGGGTTGAGGTCAGGACTCTGTGCAGGCCGGTCAAGTTCCTCCACCCCAAACTCGCTCATCCATGACTTTATGGACCTTGCTTTGTGCACTGGTTTACAGTCATGTTGGAACAGGAAGGGGCCATTCCCAAACTGTTCCCACAAAGTTGGGAGCATGAAATTGTCCAAAATGTCTTGGTATGCTGATGCCTTAAGAGTTCCCTTCACTGGAACTAAGGGGCCAAGCCCAACCCCTGAAAAACAACCCCACACCATAATCCTCCCTCCACCAAATAATTTGGATCAGTGCACAAAGCAAGGTCCATAAAGACATGGATGAGTGAGTTTAGGGTGGAGGAACTTGACTGGCCTGCACAGAGTCCTGACCACAACTCGATAGAACACCTTTTGGATTAATTTGAGTGGAGGCTGCGAGCCAGGCCTTCTCCTCCACATCAGTGCCTGACCTCACAAATGCTCTTCTGGAAGAATGGTCAAAAATTCCCATAGACACACTCCTAAACCTTGTGGACAGCCTTCCCAGAAGAGCTGAAGCTGTTATAGCTGCAAAGGTTGAGCCAACTCAATATTGAATCCTACAGACTAAGACTGGGATGTCATTAACCACTTGGCGACCAGCCACCGTAGTTATACTGCGGCAGGTTTGCTCTATTGCGTGAATCACTGTAGCTGCACATCGGTTCCTGCAATAGATACAGTGGGCGCACGCACCTGCACGTGGCTCCGGAGCTAATGCGCATGGCCGGTGTCCACAATGTCCGCCAGTCACCCGTGATCGCTCCACAGAGAGCCAGAACGGGGATCTGTCTGTAGACAAACAGATCGCTGTTCTGTCAGAGGAGTAGAGAGAGATCGTCTGTTCCCAGTGATCAGGAACAGCGATCTCTCTCCTCCTCCAGTCACTACACTCCCCCCACAGTTGGAAACACCTCCTGGGGAACACATTTAACCCCTTGATTGCCCCCTAGTGTTAACCCCTTCCCTGCCAGTGTCATTTATACAGTAATCAGTGCATTTATATAGCACTGATCACTGTATAAATGTCAGTGGTCCCAAAAAAGTGTCAAAAGTGTCCAATCTGTCCACCGCAATGTCGCAGTCCCGCTCAAAATTGCTGATCACTGCCATTACTAGTAAAAAAAAATAAAATAATAAAAATGGCATAAATCTATCCTCTATTTTGTAGACGCTACAACTTTTGCGCAAACTAATCAATATACGTTCATTGCGATTTTTTTTTTACCAAAAATATGTAGAGGAATACATATTGGCCTAAACTGGTGAAGAAATTAGTTTTTTTTACATTTTTTCTGGATATTTATTATAACAGAAATAAAAAAAATCGCGATATTTGTTTTTTTCTCGTTGTTTAAACTTTTTTATATATATAAAAAAAATAAAGACAATATTATTTATAGGTCTTTTTTACATTTTTTTTGATTAAAGAAGTGGTCAAATCCGGTTATACATAAGGAGATGTATAAAAACCATTTTTTTTTTAGCGTTACTTGCATATAACTAATCAAACGCGTTTTCAACATCGCAGATGTTTTATCTCCTATCTAAATACGGTAAAAATAATAAAATAAAAAAAAATGATCATTACCGTCACTAGTCGTTAAAACTCGCCCTGACGCTGTAAC
>BLSH010282580.1:104522-116228 GCA_018402905.1 Glandirana rugosa | reverse complement strand
CACACACCTGCCTCCCATTCACACCTGAGACCTTGTAACACTAACAAGTCACATGACACCGGGGAGGAAAAACAGCTAATTGGGCCTAATTTAGACATTTTCACTAAGGGGTGTACTCACTTTTGTTGCCAGCGGTTTAGACATTAATAGCTGTGTTTTGAGTTAGTTTGAGGGGACAGAAAATTTACACTTTTATACACGCTGTACACTCACTACTTTACATTGTAGCAAAGTGTCATTTCTTCAGTGTTGTCTCATGAAAAGACAGAATAAAATATTTACAAAAATGTGAGGGGTGTACTCACTTTTGCGAGATACTGTATACAGGAGTATCATTCAGCCTTTCGAAATTACAATTATATTTAAGAGACCTTGTCCCCAATTTTAAAATTTGCAAAACCACAGAAAAATTAAATTTCCATAAATTATTTTTGTGTCGACTTGCAATGTGCCTTTGCTAAGGAAATGACACTTCAAAAAAAGTGCCAATTCCATAGCATAGCCCCCTCCTTGCACATCATAGCCCCCTACTTGCACGTCATAGCCCCCTCCTTGCACATCATAGCCTCCTCCTTGCATGTCATAGCCCCCTCCTCTTCTGAGAGTGTCTAATTAATGCCCAGCTCCTTCGCCCCTCCCTTTACCTTGCTACATACAGTAAACTTTAAAGTAGTTTCTGGGGGAAGAGCGAAGGTGAATACTATAGAACATCACTTGTGTTAAAGATCTGAGTCTGCTGGGACTGCTGACATCAAATCCAAGATGGCGATACCCAGCAGCAGTCTCAGGGCTATTGGATGTCTACACCATGGGGGATTTTACAGGTAAATAATAACAAACTGCATAATATACATGTAAGGGCATAACCATAGGGGTCACAATTGTAACCCGGCCCCATGCTCCAGGTGGCCCATGCAGCTCCCCTCTTCTACACTTAGATAGGAAGGGTGGCAGAGCAGCATATGGAGGAACCAATGCCCTCCAATTTCCTCCGACAGCCACTAAATGCCTGCTTCTTCTCCTCTCCCTCCTGCTGGTATTTAGTAGCTGTAGGAGGAATATGGAGGGCATCAGTTCCGCCATATGCGGCCCCCGCCACCACTCCTATCTAGGTTACTCTTCAGTCTCTGCTGCCTGGGCCCCTGTGTGCTCCCCTGGTTCCCTCCTCCCCTTGCAGTGCTGCTGGCTTCCCTCTCCCACTGGCTGTTGCGGGGGATGTGTATGGAGAACCGTGAAGGGGCCAAAGTAAGGCCTCATGCACACAGGACATTTTTGGAGGTTTTCACAGCAGCTGTTTTTGGCTTCAGATCTTTTTCCTACAGTCAATAAACTCTCCAGCACGTTATCCTATGTGTTCATGCACACATAGGCTGTTATCAACTGTTTAGACCCTTAATATTTCACCAAAGCCCCCCAACGGGGCTCCTAAAACAATAGTAAAAAATATTAAAAAATAAAACGGTAAAAATAATAAAAAATCAAATAACAAAATAAAAACTATTAACACCAGTGGTGGAACTACCAGGGTCACAAAGGTCACACTTGTGACTGGGCCCTGGTGTTTGGCCACCGTGGGGGGGCCCCAAGATGCCAGGAAGGGGGCACATTGCAGAACCAGTAAAAGGATCTCACTGCGGCACCATAATAAAGGGCATTGTGGCGGGAGCAGAGGGTCAGTGGGAAGGGCCCTGGGCTCTGAGGGAAGGGTCCCAGCCGGGAATCAAGGGGGGCCTTCATGGTTTCTTGCAAAGGGTCCTTGAAGTTTGAAGTTTCTAGCTACGCCTCTGATTAGATGCACATATAATACTATTGGTGTTAAATTGAATGATCTGGCGGCAGGGCCTCTTTAAGGAGAATGCAGATGGAGGACTAAGGCTGGCCATACATTATACAATTTTCTTGTTGAATTTTCCTTTAGATTTGCCAAAACCATATAATATGAGGTCAAATCTAAACACTTTCCATTTGTAATGCACTCAGGCAGGCCCTTGTACTACATAGCTGAAGGTAAATCTAAGGGAAATTGAACAAGAAAATTGTATAATGTATGGTTGGGGGATGGATCTGAGAACTTTAGGTCAACAAAATCCCTAGTATTTACTAAAAATGCATTCAAATTTGCGTGGACTAACCATTTAGTCTTTTTTGGCAGAGTATCTACATTTACTTTTACATACTTACAGTATTATATTTCCATATTCATATAGCGTATTGCTAGCGTGTTTCTTGCTAAGTTGCAACAGATGCAGTAAATATCCAAATAAAGATGGTACTCATTACTGTAGGTGATGTCCAAAACTATTTTTCTTCAAATTAACCACATCACTACTGGGCACGAAACACCCCTTCCTGTCCAGGCCATTTTTCAGCTTTCAGCGCAATCACACTTTGTATGACAATTACTCAGTCATGCAACACTGTACCCATATGAAATTTGCGTCCTTTATTTTCACACAAATAGAGCTTTCTTTTGGTGGTATTTAATCACTAGGGTTTTTTTTATTTTTTTGTGCTATAAATAAAAAATGATTGAAAATTTTGTGAAAAAATGCCTTTTTCTTTGTTTCTGTCATAAAATTTTGCAAATTAGTAATTTTTCTTTGTACATTTTGGCCAACATTTATACTGCTACCTATCTTTGGTAAAAATAATCCAAACACGTGTATATTATTTGGTCCTTGTGTAAGTTATAGAGTCTACAACAGTGGTTCTCAACTCCGGTCCTCGGGACCACCAACAGGCTAGATTTTAAGTATTACCTTGGGGAGATGCAGACTAGAATACTGCAATCACTGAGCAGCAAATGATATCACCTGTGATGTATTTCAGTTATCCTGCCAACCTGACCTGTTGGGGGGTCCCGAGGACCGGAGTTGAGAACCACTGGTCTACAAGCTATGGTGCCAATCATTGAAAATTGATCACACCTGATATACTGATGGCCTATCTCATTTCTTGAGACCCTAACAAGCCAGGGAAGTAAAAATACCCCCCAAATGACCCCTTTTTGGAAAGTAGACATTCCAAGGTATTTAGTAAGAGGCATGGTGAATTTTTTGAAGTTGTAATTTTTTCCCACAATTCTTTGCAAAATGAAGATTTTTTTTTCACAAAATTGTCATTGTAACAGGTTATTTCTCACACACAGCATATGCATACCATAAATTACACCCCAAAACACATTCTACTACTCCTCCTGAGTATGGCGATACCACATGTCTGAGACTTTTTCACAGCTTGGCCACATATAGACGGCCAACATGCAGGGAGCACCGTCAGGTATTCTAGGGACATAAATTACACATTTTGAAGGCCCTGGAGCACCAAGACAATGGAATTGCCCATAAAATGCATTTGTCAAGAATTTGCAATTATCAAGTAAGTTAACTGAAGATCTGTAAGCCCCCTTCAGCTCTGGTCTGGAACAGTCGTGCCACCCAGCACAACCAGATCCACTTAGACTATAAACCAGCTTTTCTAAACCTTTTTACCACTGAGGAACCCTTGAAATAATTATCAGCTCTCTGGGAACCCCTGTTGAAACCAAATAATTGGAAGTCAGTGGGAAAAAATGCCCCTTACATACAGTATCTCACAAAAGCACACCTCTCAACTTTCTGCGATGGGAATGAGGGACACCTATTAGGAAAAGTATGTAGCCATAGGACATACCCCCTGCCACTCCCTCCTTAAAGGAAAAAAAAATGATTGGTTAAACCCACAAATTATTTTTTACCATTACTATTCCTTTATACTGATCTTTGGAACTTACAAATGCAGCAATTTAGAAATTGGTTGAAAGGTTTAACACTGGGAAACACTTTTTGATAGCTAAATAGTACATTGTATATATAGCTATATAGATCAGACCAAAATGAGGGACAAATGAGGAGGAAAGAGGGACAGAGGGACTTTGGTCCGAATGAGGGACAGTCCCTCAAAAAAAATATTTTGTGTGGCCACAGCAATGCCTTAACCCTCTTGGGCATGGAGACCTTACGCTCCTCCACCTTCCGTTTCAGGATGCCCCACAGATGCTCAATAGGGTTTAGGTCTGGAGACATGCTTGGTTAGTTCATCACCTTTACCCTCAGCTTCTTTAGCAAGGCAGTAGTGTGTTTGGCGTCATTATCATGTTGGAATATTGCCCTGTGGTCCTGTCTACGGAAGGGAGGGGATCATGCTCTGCTTCAGTATGTCACAGTACATGTTGGCATTCATGGTTCCCTCAATGAACTGTAGCTCCCCAGTGCTGGCAGCACGCATGCAGCCCCCAGACCATG
The DNA here is from genome assembly GCA_018402905.1 of Glandirana rugosa. Classification (NCBI taxonomy): domain Eukaryota; kingdom Metazoa; phylum Chordata; class Amphibia; order Anura; family Ranidae; genus Glandirana; species Glandirana rugosa. The sequence goes on along the minus strand of BLSH010282580.1, from coordinate 111,945 downwards.
ACAATCCCACCACCATGCTTGACTGTAGGCAAGACACACTTGTCTTTGTGCTCTTCACCTGGTTGGTGCCACACATGCTTGACACCATCTGAACCAAATAAGTTTATCTTGGCCTCATCAGACCACAGGACATGGTTCCAGTGATCCATGATCGTAGTCTGCTTGTATTCAGCAAACAGTTTTTGGACTTTCTTGTGCATCATCTTTAGAAGAGGCTTCCTTCTGGGACAACAGCCATGCAGACCAATTTGATGCAGTGTGCAGTGTATGGTCTTAGCACTGACAGGCTGGGGTGGGGCCCCTTCAACCTCTGCAGCAACACTGGCAGCACTCATATGTCTATTTCCCAAAGACAACCTCTGGATATGACGTTAAGCATGGACACTCAACTGCTAAGACATTAATGGCTGTGTGTTGAGTTATTTTGAGGGAGCAGCAAATTTACACTGTTATACAAGCTGTACACTACTACTTTACATTGTAGCAAAGTGTCATTTCTTCAGTGTTGCCACATGAAAAGATATAATAAAACATTTACAAAAATGTGAGGGGTGTACTCACTTTTGTGAGATACTGTAGGTGTCAGTAGGAAGAATTCCCCTAACATAGTTGACCAGTGGGAAAAATGTCCCTTAAATTGGTAGCCAGTGGTAAGAATTTCCCTTGCATTGGTGGTCAATGGTAAGAATTTCCCTTGCATTGGTGGCCAGTGGGAATATTATTTCCCCTTACATAGGTGGCCATTGGAAAGAATGCCCCTTACATAGGTTGCCAGTCTAAAGAATGTCCCTTACATTGGTGGCCAGTGGGAAGAATATCCCTTACATTGGTGGCCAGTGGTAAGAATACCCCTTACATTGGTTGCCAGTCTAAAGAATGTCCCTTACATTGGTGGCCAGTGGTAAGAATATCCCTTACATTAGTGGCCAGTGGGAAGAATATCCCTTACATTGGTGTCCAGTGGGAAGAATATCCTTACATTGGTTGCCAATGGGAAGAATGTGCCTTACATTGGTGGCCAATGGGAAGAATTCCCCTTACATAGATGGTCAATTGGAGAAATGCCCCTTACATAGGTTGCCAGTGGAAAGAATGCCCCTTACATAGGTGGCCAATGGAAACAATGCCCCTTACATAGGTGGCCAATGGAAACAATGGCCCTTACATAGGTGATCAGTGAGAAGAATGCACCTTACAATGTTGGTCAGTGGGAAACATGTCCCATGCATAGGTGGCCAATGGGAAGAATGTCCCTTACATATGTGGCCAATGGGAAGAATGCCCCTTATATAAAGTAGAAGGCCAATGGGAAGAATGCACCTTACATTGGTGGCCAATGGGAAGAATGTCCCTTACATAGGTGGCCAGTGGAAAGAATGCCCCTGACAGTGGTGGTCTGAATGTCACTCTTACAGACAAACAAAAAAAGATCATTGGTGCCATGCTGTTGGCTTTGCTAAGTGACGCTGCCCCTAGAATTGTGAAGACACCATCAGATGAGAGGTCAGTTAGCCACTGATTGAGGAACCCTAGGATTCCATGGACCCCTGGTTGAGAATGGCAGCTATAGACCATCAAATAAATATAGTGGTGTCCTCTCTCCAGCCTGAGCCCACAGACTGATGAGGTCTCTACTCCCTGTGCATTCTCTATCAACACAGTTCTTGTCAGCACATTTGCATACACCACAACTGATTGGCTCCCAGTTTTGCCTCTCCCTCTCCCAGCCTGAGCACTGCTGTGCAGGAATTGCAAGAGACCAATACCAAGTCAAATTCAAGTAACTACACTGTTGGCATTTACAAAATATAATGATGTATTAATGAATACAGAGCTGCATCAATTTGGGTTATTTATATCTACATGGACTTTAGCTTTAAGCCCCACCCTCCATAAAAGCAAAGTCCAAGGAGAGTCTTGATAAAAAATTGAAAAATCAAAGCTTAACTTTAGGCTAAAAGATAAATACTCATATTTGCACCGACTTGTCTGCCAAACAGTTTGTAATGCTGTTTAGTCTTGTCCTCAATGCACTCCTGCTGAACAACACAGTCAGGTTCCTCGCCAACCATACCTTTAAACACTTGACCCACCCGCGCTACAAAGTAATATCACCTCTGTGCCCACTCCTCCTGTAAGCTTCAAAAAATGAAAAAAATGTTGCGCTCCTGTGTGACAATTAAATAAAAGCAGCTGGCATAACAATCCAAACATAAATTGTGATCATAAGTAGTGTAACAAAATGCAGCGCATAAGTGAATATATAACAACCATATAAAGGTAGATAGTAGTAAAGGTGATACAAAATAATATGATATAATTGTAATACAAAAACAAAATGACTCAGTGAAAATCAGTAAAAGTCAATAAAAATCTTTAAACGTCTAATGTGTGTTTTTCTTGCAAAGTTCATAAGTGTTAAGACAGTAGTATCCAGGTGACGTGATACCCACCACCAAAGGAAGTTTGTATAGGGTGCTCTTACCAGACACTGCTGATAATTGGGCCTTATATGCACTTAAAGTATAGAGAACACCTCGTGCTTTCCACAAACCAGGTGCACAATAAGATTGGGTACTTTTACAAATGTTGCAACAATCCGATCCTCTTCATCAATTGATCTTAGGGGATGGGATGCCACTAGAGCTCACATGGATATGATAACAGCCACGGAGGGAGGTAAGCAAAAAGAACTCCACATAGTGTAAATCCGATAAAACCAAGCAAATTTTATTCAAAGTAGTGCACTTACATTAAGATCAAGAAATCTGAGCAGATATCACAAACGGTGTATACACAAACTGAGTGCAGTTAAGATGGAGCAGACACCCTTCCACCCGACGCGTTTCGTCTCAAAGGGACTTCAACTGGGGTTGAAAAGCTTGTTCACAGTGTGCAACTGACAGCAATGTGCAAAGCGATAGAGCCTGATTAGCTCAGATTGCTGCTGTTTCTTCTTCCAGTCTGAGTCATGCTGCTCAAGGAACTCCTTTAAAAAGGATCAAGACATTTGTTATAAGCTGTATTTAAAACTTCATGAATTTTTTTTTAATGATGCACAACTAGAATAAATGTTTTTTTGTCTATGTGGAGCTCACCTTTAATTAAAGTGAAATAATGTGTTAAGCATATACCTAATCCATTGACTGTCCTGCCTCTTTCACTCACAGAAACGCTTTGAAAATCTTAATGTGCTGTCTCTGAAGCAATCAGAAGGAGAGAATCTATATGAGGTAAAGAATTCCCATTAACAAATGTGTATTTTAATAATTGTCAACTGTATTGTAGAAGTAAAAAGTATATAAAATATGTGTGTGTATATATTTATGAATGTATATATATTTTGTGGCATTCTGAAAGGCGAGGTGATTGATGGACGTTATGTTTCACCTCACATGCGTTCATTTTCAAAATCTGGTCCAGGTATTATCAGGCACCTTAGAAGGGTTGGTTCTGGACCAGATTTTGTGGTACACTTGTGTCCACCAACAGGTGGTATAAATAAGCAAGAGTAGAGCAAAGATTTTCTCTGGCCTGGGACTCGAGCCATCAAGCCGGAGAGAGCTGATGAACTGAAGTTTGCTTTATGACTGAAACAAAAAGGTTTGTATTGTCTTTGTTTTGTGGGTGACTGGGAGAAGCCCTTCACCGCTCAGTTAGGAAAACTGGAAATGTTTAGTAAAAGCCTGAATGGTAAGGATATATTTTCTGTTTTGTTTGTTTGATTTTCATGCAACCTTTTAAAATAAAACTGGCTACAGGTCAGCTTTTAAGAAAACCTGCCGTTTAGACTACCTTTTCCCAGGGAACGTGATCCCCACTGAGCTAACCCCCCACAATATATACAGTATCTCACAAAAGTGAGTACACCCTTCACATTTTTGTAAATATTTTATTATATCTTTTCATGTGACAACACTGAAGAAATGACACGTTGCTACAATGTAAAGTAGTGAGTATACAGCTTGTATAACAGTGTAAATTTGCTGTCCCCTCAAAATAACTCAACACACAGCCATTAATGTCTAAACCGCTGGCAACAAAAATGAGTACACCCCTAAGTGAAAGTGTCCAAATTGGGTCCAATTAGCCATTTTCCCTCCCTGGTGTCACGTGACTCGTTAGTGTTACAAGGTCTCAGGTGTGAATGGGAAGCAGGTGTGTTAAATTTGGTGTTATCGCTCTCTCATACTGGTCACTGGAAGTTCAACATGGCACCTCATGGCAAAGAACTCTCTGAGAATCTGAAAAAAAGGATTGTTGCTCTACATAAAGATGGCCTAGGCTATAAGAAGATTGCCAAGATCCTGAAACTGAGCTGCAGCAAAGTGGCCAAGACCATACAGCGGTTTAACAGGACAGGTTGCACTCAGAACAGGCCTCGCCATGGTCGACCAAAGAAGTTGAGAGCATGTGCTCAGCGTCATATCCAGAGGTTGTCTTTGGGAAATAGACGCATGAGTGCTGCCAGCATTGCTGCAGAGGTTGAAGGGGTAGGGGGTCAGCATGTCAGTGCGCAGACCAAACACCGCACACTGCATCAAATTGGTCTGCATGGCTGTCATCCCAGAAGGAAGCCTCTTCTAAAGATGATGCACAAGAAAACAGTTTGCTGAAGACAAGCAGACTAAGGACATGGATTACTGGAACGATGTCCTGTGATCTGATGAGACCAAGATAAACTTGGTTAGGATGGTGTCAAGCGTGTGTGGTGGCAACCAGGTGAGGAGTACAAAGACAAGTGTGTCTTGCCTACAGTCAAGCATGGTGGTGGGAGTGTCATGGTCTGGGGCTACGTGAGTGCTGCCAGCACCGGGAGCTATAGTTCATTGAGGGAATTATGAATGCCAACATGTACTCTGACATATTGAAGCAGAGCATGATACCCTCCCTTTGGGGTCATTATCATGTTGGAATACTACCCTGCGGCCCAGTCTCCAAACACACCTCAAAGACAACCACTAAAGAAGCTGAGGGTAAAGGTGATGTACTGGCCAAGCATGTCTCCAGACCTAAACCCTATTGAGCATCTGTGGGGCATCCTCAAATGGAAGGTGGAGGAGTGCAAGGTCTCTAACATCCACCAGCTCCGTGATGTCATGGAGGAGTGGAAGAGGACTCCAGTGGCAACCTGTGAAGCTCTGGTGAACTCTGTGCCTAAGAAGGTTAAAGCAGTGCTGGAAAATAATGGTGGCCACACAAAATATTGACACTTTGGGCCCAGTTTGGACATTTTCACTTAGGGGTGTACTCAATTTTGTTGCCAGAGGTCTAGACATTAATGGCTGTGTGTTGAGTTATTTTGAGCGGACAGCAAATGTACACTGTTATACAAGCTGTGCACGCACTACTTTACATTGTAGCAAAGTGTCATTTCTTCAGTTTTGTTACATGAAAAGATAGAATAAAATATTTACAAAAATGTGAGGGGTGTACTGTAGGTGGTCAATGGGAAGAATTCCCCTTACATAGTTGACCAATGGGAAACATGTCCCTTAAATTGGTGGCCAATGGGAAGAATTTCCCTTGCATTGGTGGCCAATGGGAATATTACCCCTTACATATGTGGCCATTGGAAAGAATGCCTCTTACATAGATTGCCAGTCTAAAGAATGTCCCTTACATTGGTGGCCAGTGGGAAGAATATCTCACTTTTGTGAGATACTGTATATATATCTATATATACCTATATATATATATATCTTTGAGTAACACTTTAATTTATATCCATTGCAATGACCAAATGTCTATTTTAACTCTGACAGCTAAAATTTAATCAGATAGTGTTCTAACAAAGAAAAGGAAAAATTCTATAAACCTCATTCCCTCTGCCTTGCTTTAGAGAGCGGATGACAAATATCATGTGTCATCAGTTCACCCTGTATTCAATGTTTACTCGTAAAACAAGGAATGCATATAAACAGTAAGCAAATACAACACAATTATATCATCAAACTTAAAAAAACGATAAACTAAAAAGAACAAAAAGAATATATGACATGGAAAATAAAGTAGACTCAAACCATTATACCTGTAGATTTCAATAATGATATATATGATATATAAAATAAAATAGACTCTAGCAATTATAGTTTCCTATAATAATACATATGACACATATATTATGTAAATAAATACAGCACAAATATAAATCATCAATCTTAAAAAAATATTAACTAAAAGAACAAAAAGAATAATATATGATATGTAAAATAAAATAGACTCAAACCATTAAAGATTATGGTAATAACGTATATACGATATATAACCTAAAACCAGTTCAAACCATTATAATTTCCAATAATAATATATATGCTATGTGACAGACATATCTAATAACATAATTAATTGCATAGTGCAGGACGGTGACCAGACCCATGTCTGTAGCTCTCTTCAGCTGTGTCTAATTTTCCCATATTGTACCACTGTACCCATTGATGTATGATATAGGCAAGTAAGAGAGGGATTACTCCTTGAACATGTATTGCAAAGTACTGTATGTGAACTAAAAATCCCTGTTTTTATGCAAAGTTTGCTAGAAAGGATGTATAGCAATGTGCACAGGGTTCATTCCGAATTTTTTGTTTTAACATGGGGTCACACCGCTTTAGCACCTGAGGGGTTATACACTGCATATATATAATCTATTTGAATTTGAGCACAGACATATCTTATTTCTATTATAAAATAAAATATACTCAAACTGTCATAGATTCCAATAATAATATATATGATACATAAAATAAAATAGACTCAAATCATTATAGTTTCTAATTGTAATATACAGTCAGGTCCATAAATATTGTGACATCGACACAATTCTAATCTTTTTGGCTCTATACACCACCACAATGGATTTGAAATGAAACGGACAAGATGTGCTTTAACTGCAGACTTTCAGCTTTAATTTGAGGGTATTTACATCCAAATCAGGTGAACGGTGTAGGAATTACAACAGTTTGTATATGTGCCTCCCACTTTTTAAGGGGCCAAAAGTAATGGGACAGATTAGCAATCATAAATCAAACTTTCACTTTTTAATACTTGGTTGCAAATCCTTTGCAGTCAATTACAGCCTGAAGTCTGGAACGCATAGACATACTAACGATTAGACAGGGTAATGAAAACCGGGGAATTTTTCACCCTCCGTGTATATGTTTGACAACATTAAGGATGTGGCAAGTGGACTAAACCTACATTTATGGGAGTTTAATTTCGACTTTCAGACGTCAATTTCGTGTAGAACAGGCAAAGTAAAGTTTAGGTAACACCACCACATATCTCGGTTTTTCTAATCTTAACACAGCTACAGTGTTATAAATACCTGGACTGACATATAATGTTAATCTTTGATATTACTAAACTCAGATAAAATAAAATACATAGTATATATAATAATAACCTTAGATACTGTCAAACTCAT
>BLSH010282580.1:91798-104512 GCA_018402905.1 Glandirana rugosa | reverse complement strand
TCTTCTCTTGATTGTTGACTTTGACACACATACACCTACCTCCTGGAGAGTGTTCTTGATCTGGCCAACTGTTGTGAAGGGTGTTTTCTTCACCAGGGAAAGAATTCTTCGGTCATCCACCACAGTTGTTTTCCATGGTCTTCCGGGTCTTTTGGTGTTGCTGAGCTCACCGGTGCATTCTTTCTTTTTAAGGATGTTCCAAGCAGTTGATTTGGCCACACCTAATGTTTTTGCTATCTCTCTGATGGGTTTGTTTTATTTTTTCAGCCGAATGATGGCTTGCTTCACTGACAGCTCTTTGGATCTCATATTGAGAGTTGACAGCAACAGATTCCAAATGCAAATAGCACACTTGAAATGAACTTTGGACCTTTTATCTGCTCCTTGTAAATGGGATAATGAGGGAATAACACACACCTGGCCATGGAACAGCTGAGCAGCCAATTGTCCCATTACTTTTGGTACCTTAAAAAGATGGAGGCACATATACAAACTGTTATAATTCCTACACCATTCACCTGATTTGGATGTCAATACCCTCAAATTAAATCTGAAAGTCTGCAGTTAAAGAACATCTTGTTTGTTTCATTTCAAATCCATTGTGGTGGTGTATAGAGCCAAAAAGATTAGAATTGTGTCAGTGTCCCAATATTTATGGACTGGCCTGTAAATAATATAAAAAATGACATAGACTCAAATTTTCATACTTTCCAATAAAAATAAATATGATATATAAAATAAAATGGACTCAAACAATTACAGATTTCAGTAATAATATAAATGATGTATACAATGACATAGAGTAGACTCAAACTGTTTTCAATAAAAATATACATGCTATATAAAATAGACTCAATCAATAATAGATTCCATTAATAATAAAAAAAAGGGGACAAATATTTCTTATAAATAAAATAAAACAGACTCAAACAATAATAGTTCCCAATATTAATATATACAGTATTATATATACAAAAACAGATGGAGTCAAACCATTATAGATTTCAATGATAATATAAATAATATATAAAATGACATGACATAAAATGGTATAAAAGACTGTTATCATTTCCATAAACATATATATTGTATAAAATAAAATAGACAAACTATTTTAGTGTCGAGTAACAATATACTGTATATGATATATAAAATAAAACAGACTCCAACCATTATAGTTTTTCTTTAACCCTTTTCTTCCTGAATGTCAGGGGCTAAATCTGGAGGACTGCTCAATGTATGAAGACATCTCCCGTGGTCTGCAGGCCACCTACGAGGATGTGGGTGCCCTGCGGGCTGGTGACATCCAGCTGGAGAAGCCTTGAATGGTGGCACTGCCAGGACAAGCTGAAGCACAGAGAAGAATGGATGAAACCGTCCATTAGAGGCTGTCCTGTGTATATTGTAGTCTTTCTTTATCAGTCTGTTTGCCTCACTGTGTGTAACTGCTATATATTCATCTTTCTTACTAAAATGTATTATGTCATTCTGCTTTGTTTCGCATGGTTTGGTTTTGTCCAAGTTAACCCGCCCTGCTTTTTAATTGCGACAGAGGGCAACATACACTCATAGCACATTATAAAACTATGTCTAAAGTTGTAGCAATTTTAAAATAGACTCCATTATCAACCATTATAGATTCCAATAATAATATACATGATATATAAAATAAAATATAGTCAAACAATTTTAGACTCCAATAATAATATACATATAATATATAGGTTTGACAGATGGCACTGCCTGTCACACCTGCACTTGTAGTGGGGTATTTTACTAAATAATTCCCCATTTTATCTATTTGATAAAAAGCAGACATTCAGGAAGAAGCCAAGGTCTCCCCAGTGGCGGCTGGTGCTCAATAATTCAGGGGTGGGCAAAGCTACGATACCACCCACCCCCCCGCCAACGGGAGACAAGGCCGTTCCACCCCCCACCCCCGGGGGAATGGAATGCAGGGAATGTGGGGTACAACCCCCCCCCCTCGTGTGTAAGACGGGCAGCCTCCCTACCTGCCCCGGATGACTCCAATCTCCCCTCCCTACCCTGTCCAAACCAGGGAGTGCCAGATGGCTGAGCCACTGCGGGTGAGCCATCCATGATCACAGTGGCAGCTGGTGGGTCGGCCAGTCTTCTCTTCCGGTCCTGCTCTCCTCTCTCTTCCTCCTCCCTCCTCCTCCTCCTAGGCATCCAAGAGGATCGCCTGGTGTTTTGGCCAATCAGGAAACAGGTCTCATGACCCGCTTCCTGATTGGCAGGGAGGAGATTATTGTCACACACCTGGGTGGGCTTGGAGCGCAGTGTTGTCCCCCCCCCCCCCCCGAGATCACCCTTTTTTGAAGCCTAATAGAGCCTCTGGCTCTAATTACGTGCTTCATAACCCACCCCCCCCCCATTGGAATCCATGCATCTGGCACCCTGCATGTAGATCAGGGGACCAGACGCATGCATGGGGGGGGGGGGGTGGCGCCGCCATTGGTCTCCCCCTTGAATGCCTTTGAAGACACCTGAGCTGAAACTTTGTGTATAAAACGTATTGTGTGTAATAGCTAACATTATACTAGGTACAGCAATATTATCAAGTATTTCAGTATTTACTACTTGTAATATTTTATGACTTTTATAGGGAATATGTAATCAATAAATACAGGTTTGGACATGGAGCAGATCACTCATTACACAATGTAACATATCAAGTCTCTTACCAGCACCTGCATCAGTTTAGCTAAGCTCTACCAGTTTGCCATTCCATGTGATTACATGCAGCCAATTGTGGAAAGCAGAATACTTATCAGGCCCTATTCACACTCCCACGTTTTAATGCATACATCAGGGTGTGCTAACATACATGTGTGAAAGCAGGGGTCTCCAAACTTTATAAACAAAGGGCCAGTTTACTGTACTTCAGCCCTTAGGGGGGCCGAACTGTGGCCATTGGGAGTAGAAATTGCCCTGGTGTCAGTGGGAGTAAACAATACATCTATGGTATTAGGGGGAGAAAACACCCCATTGTTGGTATCCATGGGAGGAATAGTGCACCATCATTGATGTCAGTGGAAGAAATAGTGCCCTGTTGTTGGTGTCAGTGGGAGGAATAGTGCCCATTGTTGATGTCAGTGGGAGAAATTGTGCCCCATCGTTGGTGTCAGTGGGAGGAATAACGCCCCTTTGTTGGTATCAGTGGAAGGAATAGTGTTCCATTGTTGGTGTCAGTGGGAGGAATAATGCCCCATTGTTGGTGTCAGTGGGAGGAATAGTGTTCAATTGTTGGTGTCAGTGGGAGAAATAGTGTCCATTGTTGATGTCAGGAGCAGGAATTGTGCCCCATTGTTGGTGTCAGTAGGAGGAATAGTGTCCCATTGTTGGTGTCAGTGGGGGAATAGTACCCCATTGTTGGTGTCAGTGGGACGAACAGTGCCCGTTGTTGATGTCAGGAGCAGGAATTATGCCCCATTGTTGATGTTAGTGGGAGGAATAGTGTCTTGTATCAGTGGAAGGTAAAGTACCCCGTGGGCTGTATAAAGGCAAGCAAAGGGCCAAAGTTTTGGAGACCATTGTGTTAAGGCAATGTTATTGGTAGAGCCACATCTGTGCACTGCTCTGCTCCACTTTCATGCATTTTGGGGCCTATAGAAATCAATAGCAACTTATAAAAATTCATGCATGATGCACTTTGCATGCATTTTCATGTGTTTTAGCCTAAATAGTTTATAATAATAATACTATTAATAATAATATGTTCACATGAAATACACAAGACGCATGAGAATGCAATAAAAGTGCCAACACATTTGTAAAGCATGCATCAACAGGGATTGAAAAATGATGTTAAAAATGAATGAGAGCACAAAGCTGTCACCCGACTACTAGGGTTCCTAATGCTTTTTTATGCAGGCCACACACAGTTTCTTGTCCAAAGTTTTTATGAAAAGCGGAAAAATCATTCATCAGAGCATGCCATGATTTCATCATAAAGTCAAATAATTGAATACAAAGACCCTTAAACATTTACTTGGATTGCCATGCCAACGTAAAGAAGTTTTATGTTCAATTTTTGATGTTCAATATTATGCAAATAAACACAAACAGCTAAACACATAAATGGGCCTTTCATTTTCTCAGTCATATGGTAGAAGATGATCGATTTGTCCCCATTGACCATTAAAAAAATTGAGCAAGTGTTCCAAAATGATAATTTTTTTAATTAAATTCTACTAATGTATGGCTTTATTAGCTTTCTTCTCGGTCCTGGTCTGCAAATGTATTGCTCTCTACACTATACAGGGCAGACTACAGAGAATTCTAATGTATACATAGCAATGTTCACAATGGCATGGGCCTGTGATGTCCATCCTCAAAGGAAAGAAGGGCAGAGGTAAGAGGCTACAGAGTTACCCCATTACATACAGTATCTCACAAAAGTGAGTACACCCCTCACATTTTTGTAAATATTTTATTCTATCTTTTCATGTGACAACACTGAAGAAATGCCACTTTGCTACAATGTAAAGTAGTGAGTGTACAGCTTGTATAACAGTGTAAATTTGCTGTCCCCCCAAAATAACTCAACACATAGCCATTAATGTCTAAATCGCTGGCAACAAAAGTGAGTACACCCCTAAGTGAAAATGTCCAATTAGTGTTACAAGGTCTCAGGTATGAATGGGGAGCAGGTGTGTTAAATTTGGTGTTATCGCTCTCACACGAAGTTCAACATGGCACCTCATGGCAAAGAACTCTCTGAGGGTCTGAAAAAAAGAATTGTTGCTCTACATAAAGATGGCCTAGGCTATAAGAAGATTGCCAAGACCCTGAAACTGAGCTGCAGCGCGGTGGCCAAGACCATACATCAGTTTAACAGGACAGGTTCCACTCAGAACAGCGCCTTGCCATGGTCGACCAAAGAAGTTGAGTGCACATGCTCAGCGTCATATCCAGAGGTTGTCTTTGGGAAATAGACGTATGAGTGTTGCCAGCATTGCTGCAGAGGTTGAAGCGGTGGGGGGTCAGCCTGTCAGTGCTCAGACCATACGCCGCACACTGCATCAAATCGGTCTGCATGGCTGGTGTCCCAGAAGGAAGCCTCTTCTAAAGATGATGCACAAGAAAGCCTGCAAACAGTTTGCTGAAGACAAGCAGACTAAGGTCATGGATTACTGGAACCATGTTCTGTGATCTGATGAGACCAAGATAAACTTATTTGGTTCAGATGGTTTTAAGCATGTGTGGTGACAACCAGGTGAGGAGTACAAAGACAAGTGTGTCTTGCCTACAGTAAAGCATGGTGGTGGGAGCATCATGGTCTGGGGCTGCATGAGTGCTGCCGGCACCAGGAGCTACAGTTCATTGAGGGAACCATGAATGCCAACATGTAATGTGACATACTGAAGCAGAGTATGATCCCCTCCCTTCGGAGACTGGGCCGCAGGGTAGTATTCCAACATGATAACGACCCCAAATACACCTCCAAGACAACCACTGCCTTGCTAAAGAAGCTGAGGGTAAAGGTGATAGACTGGCCAAGCATGCCTCCAGACCTAAACCCTATTGAGCATCAGTGGGGCATCCTCAAAAGGAAGAAGGAGGAACGCAAGGTCTCTAACATCCACCAGCTCTATGATGTCGCCATGAAGGAGTGGAAGAGGACTCCAGTGGCAACCTGTGAAGCTCTGGTGAACTCCATGCCCAAGAGGGATAAGGTCGTCCTGGAAAATAATGTTGGCCACACAAAATATTGACACTTTTGACCCAATTTGGACATTTTGACTTAAGGGTGTACTCACTTTTGTTGCCAACGGTTTAGACATTAATGGCTGTCTGTTGAGTTATTTTGAGGACACAGCAAATTTACACTGTTATACAAGCTATACACTCACTACTTTACATTGTAGCAAAGTGTCATTTATTAAGTGTTGTCACATGAAAAGACATAATAAAATATTTACAAAAATGCAGGGGCTGTACTGACTTTTGTGAGATATATACAGTTGTGCTCATAAGTTTACATACCCTGGCAGAATTTATGATTTCTTGGCCATTTTTCAGAGAATATGAATGATAACACAAAAACTTTTCTTTCACTCATGGTTAGTGTTTGGCTGAAGCCATTTATTATCAATCAACTGTGTTTACTCTTTTTAAATCATAATGACAACAGAAATGACCCAAATGACCCTGATCAAAAGTTTACATACCCTGGTGATTTTGGCCTGATAACATGCACACAAGTTGACACAAAGGGGTTTGAATGGCTATTAAAGATAACCATCCTCACCTGCGATCTGTTTGCTTGTAATTAGTGTGTGTGAATAAAAGGTCAATGAGTTTCTGGACTCCTGACAGACCAAGTATAAAGTATAAAGGGTTAAAATATAGCTAAAGGCAAGATAGGCTAAGATAGAGTGGAGAGAGATTAGAACACTTGTCAGTTTATATTGCTAAAAAAGGAGGTGTAGTTGGTGCTAGCCCAAAACCCTGTGTGCTGGGAGTTCTAATCATAAAGACAGGCTCTGTGAGAGGTAGTCCAGAGGGGGGTTCCTGTAATGGATGATGTTGACAGGGAGAAGAGGAGACGGCTTCACAAATGGCTGCTGTCTTAGGGGCAAGAGAACCTCTGTAAGGACCAAAGTGAGAGAGAAGCACAGCGCCTCTAAGTGTAGCCGTTTAACACATTTTATTAAAATCACATTAAAATCGCTGGATGGTCTGAGGAAGGAGCGCAGCTCCGACAACGAGTCACCACCGCCCATCTCCACGAATGAACGGTTTCACGCCGCAACTAACGAACGGTCGCCCGCTGCCTGAGGACACGTCATCAGTGCCGGGCTTTGCATCTCCAGGAACTGGGAAGTGCCGGAAACCACCCACGATTACCAGCCCAGGGACACAGCTACAAGCCAGGACGTTTTCCTCCATACCCAGTCTGCAGTGACTCACACTGCAATGCCTACTGTTTCTACCAGTTTGTGAGTAGATTTTAATGTGATTTTAATAAAATGTGTTAAACGGCTACACTTAGAGGCGCTGTGCTTCTCTCTCACTTCAGTTTATATTGCTGCCTGTGCTCCTGTCACCCTCTCTATTTGTCCTGTTTACCATTGGCATTAGAAATGAAAGTAAAAAAAATCCTCAAATTTCGGGTTGTCCCCAGAAAAGTAATAGAGGGGAAATCTTCCAATGGAGGACACTAGTTCTGGTGACCTGGGGGGGTCCACAAGGGGTTCACAAGAATTTATACTAATCCAAAAAAAGAATAAAACAAAATATCGCAGAATACATGTCCAAGGGTCCATAGACCTGTTACATTGTTAATGATTTGAAAAACTTCCATCCAGTATCGATTCATGATGGGTTGATTTTGACCTTAGCCTATGTATCTAGTTTATCTTGTAGCCAACAATGAGCAAACAATGAATGCTAGTTCCCCCAGATGAGACCGCACTTATGGGCACAAATGAGTTTTTTTTCTCATGCCAACATTTACTTGTGCCACATGCTGATGTAAAGCATCATGGCCCGGCTCTATCTTTCTGTGGTGGGGCTAGGGATGTGCTCATATACCATACAAGCACTGATTGCTGTTAGAAAGATCTCATAAAGCTACAGCAGGAGGAGGAATATTTCTAATACTGAATTACAGAAGAGTACAGTGGGTATAATATATCATTATGGAATGTGTGTACAGTTCAATAATGATTACATAAAGCAAGTAAGGGCAATATTTTTATCTCCTGTTGTGGCTAGAGTGGGAGAGCACAAACATACTTTGCATTGTAAGGCTGTGACCTACCTACCCTGCTGTATGTTACTGAGTTGTATGGCTGGCTGCAGAATAAGGGGAGTGATTTATGTTGTAGTGGGCTTGTTCACATTTACATGTACAGGCCTAGTGTACCCTCCCACATTCACTGCATTTTGCAAAGTGTGAAGGGAAATGTAGTTTGATGATAGTGTAAAGAGAGGGGAGGATATGATGCAAAACTGTTCTAACAGCTCCTCCTTGGCAAAATACATGCAGCATTTTTTGAATTACAGAGCTGACTTCCTGGAAATTCAATCAGACTTTTCTCTTCAATGGTAAGGAATTTTACAAATGTAATAACTGTTTAGAGTTTTGTGTATGGGGGTTGAACTAATGGGGGAAATTTTGCAAATTCCAGAGTTCTGATTTAAGCATAATTATCTCTTGATTAAAGTGTTTTTTCAATTCCTACCATGCCCTCAGAGAACAATATACGGTGTTGACTCAGGTTTGTCTCACTCTAGGCCCTAATTGTGTCAATTTAGTAGTGATATTATCTTGGTGGACATGTTTTTAGCACTGTTAGTGTAATACTCATTGCATATCTGTATATAAAATATTTGTTGCATGGGGGAAGGAGGGGGTGTTCAAAAATGATCCGGTCCCCCCAGGTCAGATAGTCTAGGTATTCCACTTCTGCATAGCTTATGAAAAAAAGGTTTGCAAGCAGGCAGTTAAGAATATTTTATTGCAGAAGGCACATAGTAGGTATCTTCTGCAATAAAAAGTGCACATGCTTACAATTGTTTTTCTTTTTGTGGGTATGGGGTGCAGTTCTGCTTTAGGCATTTATTTAAGTGGATGTAAACCTCTGAAATGAAAATGAAGAAAGCATATTTCTGTTTCCTCTCTCCTTCCTCTGCTATTTGCATTTCACTACTGATAGCCAATGCCAACACTAGCAGGTGATTGACGGCTTCAGCTGTACATGTTTCCCCACAAGACTGTGTAGAGGGGGTGTGTCCTTTCCCTACTCAGGTCTCAGATTATACCCAACTTTCCCCCCTTTGCTGAGCAGTGTGTGACATCAGATCACTGCCTCCTGCCTTCTGGAAATGTCTAAATTCTGTAACTTGAATGGAGAGGGCTGCAGATAAACAGGTACAAATAATGTATTTTGGATTTGTTTAATCTCCGTGTATCACCTGAGGTCAGTGGCATAGCGTGGGTTGTCAGTGGCCGGGGCAAGGCAAGAAATTTGCTCCCCCTAATCTGTGGACTTTTAGCACTCCCTGAGTCCCTTCCCTTCCTACAATAGTACTGACTAGCCAGATTCCTACAGTGACCACTACACTAACCTACCTGATTCCTACACTGACCTACCTGACTACTACACTAACCTACCTGATTTCTATACTGGCCACTACACTGACCTACCTGATTCCTACATTGACCTCTACACTGACCTACCTAATTCATACACTGACCACTACACTAACCTACATGATTCCTAGACTGATCACTACACTTACATACCTGTCCACTGCACTGACCTACCTAATTCCTATGCTGACCATTACACTGACCAACCTGATTCCTATACTGACCAGTACATTGACCCACCTGTCCACTACACTGACCTACCTGAGCACTACACACTGTCCACTACATTGACTATTACACTGTCCACTACACTACAATACCCACTACACTACCCTGTTCACTACCCCTTACACTATGCTGACCACTACACTGCAAGCCTATGGGCATGGAGGGGTTAACAACTTCCAGATGGCTCACTGGTGGAGCATGGAAGAGCAGCAGCAACCATGCAGGGGAGGATGGAAACCCAGTCTGGAGGTGTAGCATCCAATGGCTGCAGGCTATGGGCAGAGATGTGGCTGTGTCCAGAAGATGGTGGTACTGCAGGTTGCGGAAGGACATGGGGCCAGCCTAGGCCAAGCTGGGGGTCCGAAGGGTCTGCCAAATGGAGACTTGCCTATGGAAAGGGGGAAGCCAAGGACCAGGGGAGCCGAGCTGAGCTGAAGGTGTCCAGTGTGCCACAATGACGTCAGCGCCGAGCCTGAGGTGGAAGAGGAAAGTTGCACAAGATCCCATTCACCCCATCACAGGGGCAGCCGGAGACTGAACATGACGGCCAGAGCGCAGGCAGCGGGGACACAGTAGAAAGTTTGGGGTATAGAGCCCCCCTAAATGTTGCGCCCTGGGCCACGCCACTGCCTGAGGTCGGTAACTTCACTAGGTGTATGTAAGGGTTTATAACCAATTTAAGAAACCTGGTTCCCTATGGCCATATCTACATTACATGCTGATGTCCTAAAGGAGTTGAGAATCTTCAATTATCCAACCATGCAAAAAGCAAATTCCTCTTTAATGTATTCATGTCATCTGCACATGACTGGATATTCAAAGTAAATAAAGGTAACATTAAGGCCTCATACACACGGACGTTTTTTGACGCCTGCGTTTTCTGCAGCTCTCCATGTTAGTCAATGGCCCCATAAAAACGCAGACGTTTTTGAGCTGTAGATGGCGTCGGCGTTAGTGCGCTGAAACTAGAACCCACGGCCAGCGAGTTCTGAGGCTGTAACGTTTTGGCGTTTGACGCCGCAAAACGCCAACTAATACTATACCGGCGTTAACAGGTTGAAAAATAGCAGAGGGATGATTTTTAAAAAAAAAACGCCTATTGACGCCGACGTTCACTAACGCCGATGCATAACGCCAAAACACGCCGATTTGTTTATGACGTTTTGTTTATTTTTTAAGAAACGTACGTGTGTGTGAGGCCTTATTGAGTGAAGATTCTCAACTCCTTGGTAAATTAGCCTCATGGTCTTCTGTTGTGTGGAGGACCTGATACACCCCACCCCATCTATGGACCCCACCCAGAATAGCGAATTCAATATTGTTGACTGAGATAAAACAAAATAAATGCTTTTTTTAGCAATGTTTCTCTGACAATGACAAAAGACACAATCCTAGAGAAAAAAGTTTATTTGCTCTAAAATATTTTGAAACAAGATACAAATGTGCGATGGGCTGGAAGTCCTGTGTAGCATTAGATTATTTTAGTGGCAATTCAAAATATTGCAGAAATAGAAGATAACCCAAATACCAATTGACAGAGATGAGTAGATGGAGAGAGCAGTCCATGTTATCACCTAGGCTCAGATCACACTATGGAGTATTCTGCTTGGCCTTGTGTTATGGCTGAATCAGGCATTGACTGAACATTGAATGATGTCATCAGTTGGGGTGAGAAGCCACAGATATCCACTGTCGTAAGTGACGTGTTTGAAAGTAAAGGAGAGGTCCAGCTGGGTCCAGGATGTTCCAGTTGGGGTGTTGGTACTGATTCCATCCCTAGAAAAAAAAGATTTCTCAGTTATACAACATATAAAGTAATATTAAAAATAGGAACATTTTAAGGAATGCCGGCCATAGTGGGCATTACTAGGATAAACTTTCCAGACTGACAAATGGAGGATGTATGAAAACTATGGTAATTGGATGTATAATTTAATGCCTATGTTGAGGGTTCAAAAATCACTATCTCATTTAAAAAGGGAGAAAAATGTCCTAGATTTGCCAACATTACTGTGAACAATTATACAGTATGTACATGTCTAACTGGCTCATCCTCAACATTCACAATTGATATTTCTTTCCCAAATTAGCAGTTTTTTTTTTACACATTCTTGAATGCTACTAAATACATAATTTAAAAAAATACCTTCTGTACACGTTGCCTGCTGAGTTGACCCCATACACAGAACCATCTGTGCCAACCTCTATCATCGCCAGAGCACCTGCAATCTGTTGCCATTGGGTTCCCTGGCAGGCTGTTGGGCTGACATTGTAGCGGAAATAAATATTGTCAGCGCTGTTGACTCCCCAGCAGCCCACTGGCCCACAGCTGTAATATTTCAGTGCCCCCTCCAGTGATGTCCAGGTTACAGCAGAAGATCTTGAAACTGTGCAACTCTGTCTCAAGCAGTAAATGTTGTCCTGTGCATTCACTCCACTCAAGAACTTATCACCACCAGCATCCACCTGCTTCAAAAGCCCTGTTTAAAAAAAAAAAAAACACAAAACACATTAGTCCATTAAATTGAGTGGAACAGAGAGAATATTAAGGCTGGGTTCACACTAGAACATGCAGCGGGGGTCCGGTGTGTCCTAGACTCTTGGTTCACCATTTTAGGTCCGATTTCAGCCCAAAAAGTCGTACAGCGTTCTTGTGCAAATCGCACTGGACCTGCTGCAGAGATATGTGAACTGGCTCCATAGAGAGCCGGTCAAAATCTCCTGTTATTGCGAATTGGATGCGACGAATCCGCATCCAATTCGCAATGGTGTAAACCCAGCCTAAACCAATAGTTACATGGTATTGGAACTTTATGTAGTAGCATAGATCTCATTACTTAAAGCTGGGTTCACGCTTGAAACGGATGCGGCTGATGGCAGGGGTCCGGTGCTTCCCTGTTCTCCGTTTCAGGGACAAATCAGGCCCAAATCTTTGCCTGAATTCGGAGCCAAAGACGCACAGGACCCCTGTGCAATTCACTCCACAGCCGCTCCGGACATGTGTAAACGGCTCCATTGAGAGACGGTCACAATCCCCTGTCATGCGAATTGGATGCAGAAAATCTAATTTGCAGTAGTGCGAACCCAGCCATAAAAAAGAACTACGGTCAAAATGATAAAATCAATATGTTATGCACCTATACAGTCTGTTAAACATGTCACTGATTGTTTTGCAAAAAGTAGTACGAATGTTGAGATCTCTACCTTGTCCCCTGCGGCTAAAAGCTCTCATGTGCACTTCCTTTAATGAGAGCCAACTTTACTTCCTGGTTTTTGAATTGCCTCAGGTTTGCCTGTTGTCTCGTTTTGCATCCATCTCTCTGAAGAAACGTCCTGACATCACTGGGGGGGGGGGGGGTGCT
>BLSH010282580.1:40325-54355 GCA_018402905.1 Glandirana rugosa | reverse complement strand
AGCACAGGCAGGGGTAGTGGTGGGGGGGTTAAAAACAGGCAGGGGTAGTGGTGGGGGGGGGGTTAAAAACAGGCAGGGGTAGTGGCTGAGGGGTTTAAGCACAGGCAGGGGTAGTGGTGGGGGGGTTAAAAACAGGCAGGGGTAGTGGTGGGGGGGTTAGACAAAGGCAGTAGTGGAGATGGGATCTTTGGCACCGGCACTTACTTTCTCTCAGTGCAGCTGCACTGAGCCTCCCCTGCCTGTGTCTCCAGCGATCCCTCCTCCATGAGGTCTCCATGCCCGGCCAGCACACAGCTCCTCCCCCTTCACACTGGCTGCCGTCTGCAGGAATGGGGGGAGCTAATGGAAGAATGGGCGGTATCGGGACTCTGAGGTCTGCTGTGCGGGTATGGCAGTGCGCTCTGCCTCTGCTCGTATCAGCAGCGGCGGGGGGTGCTCGCACAATGCAATAAGCGGCGCCCCCAGCCCACAGTAAACTTAGGAGCGGGCAGAGTAGAGTAGAGCAGAGGGAGTGGGCGGGCGGTCGTGAGTGCCGCCCCTCTAAAAGTGCCGCTAGGGTCCCATGTTCCCATCGGCCCTGCCTAAACCCAACTCTTAAATGTAAGTTTACCCCTGTACTAAAGCTCATAACACAACAAAGCCCTTCAACTTAATCCTTACACCTCTTGCCTAATTTTGACTTAATCTCTAATCCTAATCTCAGGCTAACGTTAACATATTACCTATTGCTAATCTGAAACTAAACCAAACTTCCTACACCTAAAATTTAACAACAATAAAACTACTAAATGAACATCTATTTTTACTTTAACCCCTATACCAAACCCCAAACCACGAAAGAACCCTTAAACATCAACCTAACCTGGTGTCAGAATACGCAAATTGAATAGTTTGCTGGAACGCCTGTGCGCAGGGGTGCGCGGGAGTGCGCTCGCGCAGCAGGTGCATGCACTAATGTGCTCATCCAATGGCGCCAAACAGCCTATTTAAACGGACAGCGCCAGGAAGCAAGTGCTGTCCATTCTAAAGCATTCCTGTATCCTGGGACCCCTGTGATTTACTTTTGAGAGACTTCCTGTTACCTGTGACCCCGGCTTCCCTTGGACTCTGCTTGTTATCTGCCTGCACCGACCCCGGCCTGTCTACGACTTCTCTTCAGCCTGCTCCCTTGTAATTCGGCTGCCTGCCTGTTGCTGACCCTGCTTGTGCCCAACTGTACCCGTCTGTACCGCACCGCCAGCCTGCTACCGACCCGGCCTGTATCACCATTCTTCTGCCTGCACGAGCCTTCAGTGGACCCTCACCAACCATAAGTGACCAAGTCCAGCCCTCGTGCCCCCCTGTGCTCCAGAGCTCCCTGTTTCCACTATCAGGGGTTCTTGAACCAGGGCCGTAAGAGAGGTTGCCCCCTGCATAAGTCAGACTCTGCCATCAGGTACGTGACAGTAACGGACAGCCATGTCCGAATCTGCGCAGGGGGCCTCTCCAATGGATGATCTGTGTGTGCATCTAGCCGGACTCACTCAAGTAGTGAAGAATTTGCAGGAGGGATACACCCATCTGGAAGGAAGAGTCCAGGAGCTCTCCATATCAGCACCAGCAAGTCCCGGCCAGTCCGCCTTCTTCACTATTGTTGCCCTACGTATGGAACCTAGTAACCATGCCTGAATGGTTCTCGGGGGATCACAGGAAGTTCCGAGCATTTCGCAATTCCTGCGAACAGTATTTTGCTCTACAACCGCGGACCTTTTTCCTGGAAGCTACCAAGGTGGGACTTGTAATCTCACTTCTCCTTGAAGAACCACAAGCTTGGGCTCACCGCCTTCTTGAACAGAAGGCCCCAGAAACCACCAGTCTGGATCATTTCTTCCAATCCATGGCCCAGCTATATGAAGACCCCCATCTGGCTGCCACTGCGGAAGCTGCACTCCATGCCCTGCAACAAGGCCGCCGCACGGCGGAGGAATATGTTTCGGCACTGGAGCGCTGACACAGCCTGGAATGACGAGGCTCTTTGCTATCAGTTCAGGCTGGGTCTCTCAGAGCTGCTCAAGGATGAGCTGGCCCATGTCGGGGTGCCGCATACCCTGGAAGCCTTGATCAACCTGGCCATTCAGATTGATTGTCGCCTGCGGGAACGCAGGGCTGAGAGATCCACAGGGTCCGCACGTCTTACCTGGATGATGTCCCGAGTACCTAGTTACCCCGGTTCCAGTCCAGCTACAACCTCCTCCTCCTCCATTCCACAAGACCACCCAGAGCCCATGCAGATTGGGCTTCTTCGTCCTTCGTTAACCCCTGAAGAACGACAGAGGCGTATGTCCCATAATCTCTGCCTGTACTGTGGAGGATCCGGGCACCTGGTGAGAAATTGTCCCGCCAAGGCCGGTAAGAGTGCTACCACTACCCAAGATTAACTGCTGTATCTGCCAAATGACAAAGCTCACCTTTTCCTTTCTATTTCCCTGCAGCTTCCCGGCGGGAATATTCAAATACCGGCTATCCTTGATTCAGGAGCATGTAGCTGATTTATTGACTTGACTTTTGCAGCTCACCACCAGATACCCCTGTGGCCCAAAGACCATCCCATGGTCATCCGACTTGCCGATGGGTCGACCATAAACTCTGTCACCGTCACCCATGAAACTATCCCCTTACCTACTGAGACGGGGTGGGGCACCTGGAATTCCTGTTGTTGGACGCCATCACATCCCCCCTGTTTCTGGTCATCCTAGGCCTCCCATGGCTTCGGACACACAGTCCCCACATTAATTGGGCATCTGGTGAGGTACAATTCAGGTCTCCTTATTGCCTCCGCCAATCCCAGGGAGTTTCCTCGTCTGTGCTGTGTATGGATTCCGATAACGATCAGGACACCCATCTAGCTGTCCCCGTGGCATACCACAACTTCCTAGACGTTTTTAGCAAAAAGGGGCTGACATCCTCCCACCACACAGACCCTATGACTGCCCGATCGACCTCCTTCCAGGGGCAGAGGTTCCGTTCGGCAGAATCTTCCCTCACTCTGAGGTAGAGTTGGCAGCCATCAAGGCTTATCTTGACGAGAACCTAGAGAAAGGTTTCATTAGACCCTCCACCTCCCCAGCAGGAGCGGGGATATTCTTTGTCGAAAAAAAGGACCACTCCCTCAGGCCTTGCATCGATTATTGGGATCTCAATAGGATCACCTCAAAAATCGGTACCCCCTGCCACTGGTTCCCAAATTTTTCCAGAGATTGGGCTCTGCGACCATATTCACCTAGCTGGACGAGTGGAAAACGGCCTTCTGGATTTGTTTTGGCCACTACGAGTACCTTGTCATGCCCTTCGGGCTCTGTAATGCTCCTGTCATGTTCCAGCATCTAGTGAACAATGTCTAGGGACTACCTGGATCAGTTTGTGGTAATATACTCGGGCGACATGCTCATCTTTTCCCCCTCCTTGGAGGAGCATTGCAGGCATTTTAAGTGTGTGCTCAGCCATCCCTGACAACACGGCTTATATGCCAAAGCTGAAAAATGCGCCTTTGAGTGCACCAGCATCTCCTTCCTAGGATTTAACATCTCCATCACAGGGATAACCATGAATCCTCAGAAGGTCTCAGCCATTCTAGACTGGCCAACGCCGGTCGACAAGAAAAGAGTCCAGCGCTTTGTCGGATTCGCAAACTTATACAGGAAGTTCATCAAGGGGTTCTCAGCAGTCATTGCGTCCATAACCCAATTCACCAAGCAGGACTCTCGCTTCCGTTGGACTCCTGAGGCCCAAAAGGCCTTTTTAAGCCTCAAGAAACTGTTTACCTCTGCCCCCGTTCTCAAGCATCCTTACCCAGCATTGCCCTATATCATTGAAGTGGACGCCTCAGTCTGGGCAGTTTTCTCTCAGAGATGAGGTCCGAAGGCCTCGCTCCACCCCATCGCCTTCTTTTCCCAGAAACTCTCGCCACCCAAAAGGAATTATGATGTCGGGGACAGGGAACTTTTGGCAATTAAATCAGCCCTGGAGGAATGGCGGTGCCTCATGGAGGGAGCCTCACATCCTGTTCTGGTTTTCACAGACAATAAAAACTTGGAATGCCTGTAAACCGCAAAGAGGCTCAAACCTCGCCAAGCTAGGTGGGCACTGTTCTTTTCACGCTTCCAATTGCACATCACGTACAGGCCCGGGTCCAAGAATGTGAAGCCAGATGCTCTGTCCAGGATGTTCCACGAATCAGGAGACCCTTCTCCTCTAGACACAATCTTGCTGACCCAAGAAGTCCTTCTCACCCGGATCAGGTGGTCCCTAACCGGTCTCACCGTACTGACAGACTCATGTTGAAAGACGGGCTGTGGTGGTCAGGTACCCAACTCTTCATCCTGCAGGAGTTGCGCTTAACCGTGCTAGAACTCTGTCATGACCACAAACTGGCCGTTCCGGTGTGGCCTCACATGAACAAACACTGCAGAGAGTATGTGGGTGCTTGCTCCATCTGTGTCAAAAACAAAACTGAAAGGTCCAAAGCGTGGGGTCTGCTAAACCTGCTGCCTATCCCGGAACAACCTTGGTCCCAAATTTCTATGGACTTTATTGTCAAACTGCCCCCATCTGCAGGCTTCAATACTATTCTTGTGGTGGTGGATCGCCTCACCAAGATGGCTCACTTTGTACCCATGAAGAGCATTCCTTCGGCAACCGAGACGGCAGAAACATTTATAACGGAGGTGGTCCGTCTCCATGGAAACCTTATCATTATAGTATCAGACCGGGGGGGTGCAGTTTACATCCCGTTTCTGGAGATCCCTATGTTCCTCTCTGGGAAGTTACCTATCTTTTTCTTCAGCCTACCATCCACAATCAAGCGGTCAAACAGAGAGGACCAACCAGACCCTCGAGCAGTACCTCTGCTGCTACTCCTCATTCTCCCGGGACAACTGGGTTTCCCTGCTACCAGTAGCCAAATTCCCCTATAACAATTCAGTCCATTCTGCCACCAAGCAATCTCCGTTATGGGCGAATCTCGGCTACCATCCCACCTTTCTACCCAATCTGTTGACGGAGAGTGCAGTACCTGCCGTACAGGAAGTCACCCAGTTCTTAGAAAAAAATGATAAGCTCCTACAAGAAACCCTTTCTCAGACCCAGGAACTCAACAAAAGGAACTTTGACAAGGGGTGACGAGGAGAATTAGAAATACAACCTGGTCAGCGGGTCTGGTTGTCAACTAAGAACCTGAGGTTATCTTGTCCCTCCAAGAAGTTAGGGCTGAACTACATTGGGCCCCTTCCGGTAAAAAGAAAAATCAATACGGTGGCATATGAACTTGACCTACCCCCTTCACTTCACATCCACCCGGTATTTCATGTGAACCTGCTCAAACCAGTGGCTTAGTGGACAGAGAGGAGGAGTTTGAGGTGGAAACCATCCTTGAGTGCAGGAGAAGAGGGGGCATCATCCAGTTTTTGGTGAAATGGAAGGGGCACGGGCCGGAAGAAAGCTTTTGGGAGCCAGAAAGCAACCTGCATGCCGAAGAGTTAATCAAAACCTTCTGGAAGTACCATCCGGCTAAGAGGGCCCAATTAGGCATCCGGAGGCTGCCCTTTGGGGGGGGGGGCAATGTCAGAATGCACAAATTGAGTCTTTTGATGGAACGCCTGTGCGCAGGCATGCGCGGGAGCACGCGCGCAAATGTGTGCATCCAATGGCACCAAGCAGCCTATTTAAACTGAGCACCAGGTAGCAAGTGCTGTCTGTTCTACAGCATTGCTGTATCCTGTGACCCCTGTGGTTTACTTTTGAGAGACTTCCTGTTACCTGTGACCCTCGGCTTCCCTTGGACTCTGCTTGTTATCTGCCTGCAATGACCCGGCCTGTCTATGACTTCTCTTCAGCATGCTCTCTTGTACTTCTGCTGCCCGCCTGTTGCCGACCCTGCTTGTGCCCGACTAAACGCCTGCCCGACCCGTCTGTACCACACTGCCAGCCTGCTACCGACCCGGCCTGCATCACCATTCTTCTGCCTGCACGAGCCTTCAATGGACCCTCACCAACCATCAGTGACCAAGTTCAGCCCTCGTGCCCCCCTGCGCTCCAGAGCTCCCTGTTTTCACTATCAGGGGTTCTTGGACCAGGGCCCAAGAGAGGTTGCCCCTTGCATAAGTCAGACTCTACCATCAGGTACGTGACACCTGGACACCTCAAAATAACCTATGGATAAACCCTAACCCTACCCTTTTAACCAACATCATACCCCCATGCAGGGGCGGGCTGGGCCGGGGGCAGGGTGGAAATTTCCCCCCAGGCCGTCTAACTGATATTGAAAACGGCCACTATGAAGGCCGCCTGCTGACATTTTTTTTTTTACATCGACTGCAGCAGCCGCCGATTGGCTGCGTTGCTCCCGCACTGCAATTCGGGAGTTGTAGTCCGGGCTGCGCTCAAGTTCCTATTTCGTGGTGGGTGGAGAGAACTGAGCAGCGGCGCGCAGCAGCCAGGATCTACAACTCCTACTACAAAGGCCCTGGTGTGTGTCCCTAAAAAAGGTGAGCATTCCACCACATCCCAAAAATAGCAAATATCGAGATAGTGGCCCCAAGGGAAAGGGATATTAGGGCAGATGCTCAAACCACAATAAGTATATAAAGAGTATATAAAAAGTATAAATCATTTATTGAAAAAGTAGTAAAAACACATAATTTGTGCATATGGACAAACATATAAAATATATACAGCAATACAAAATACGGATACCACTCAGCGGGCAAAAGTGGGTATAGCCCACCAGTGATTTAAAGCATATATTCCAACATGTTTCAATATCACAAAAGTGTTGTATCTTCCTCAGGGGAATATTGTATTGCCGAGAAAATCAATTCTATGAAATAGAATGCACAAATATAAAGTATAATGCATATTAACACAGCATACAGTACCAAGTATTTGACAAAACAGTAATACATGTGTTGAAGAGAGAGATAAATACACATACAAATGCATGCCAGTAAGGTAGTTCGTGACAAATCAATACACACAAAAACGTGGGCTCACCCAGGTATGTAAACCGTTTAGCGTAGAAAAAACTTTACTCCATGTGTCCCTCAATAAGGATGAGAGGTAGACTATTGGTCAATAAGTTATAGATCAATATTGGGGCTGCATATTGCAGGTAGACGTAGCTCTCCACAAGGATCGGAATAAACAGGGGGAAAGGAGAGACTCCTAGAGGCATATTGGGGAAATAACAAGGGTAAGGAGAATAACTCAAATAACGTGCCATAGTGAAAAAATGAAGAGCAGTAAAATAAAATAATCTTACGCCCAAGTCCACCACGTCCAAGTAAGGCAGAGGTCAGGACCCTCAAGGTATAAGTGCTTCAGCCCGCATCCCCGCTCACCTCAAGAGGCCATCCCAAAGGGGGCTTGCTGAGGAGCGACACTGCTCCAACAAACTAGAGGTAACAATGTGTATAAAATAAAATAAAAAGGCTAGAAGCAGTAATGTATAGCAACACATGGGAAGAGGACAGGGAGTGCTGGTATAAGTGAACAGATACCACCAAAGTACTAACCTGTGTCTGTATGTAACAGGTAAAGAGACAGCCTGGTCCAAACATGAAAGTCGTTCATATACCGGAAATGAACAGCAACACTGACCTGGGGGGGGTATAAATACCCCCTCCTGCGGAAATGGGCGGTATCCCCGGACTACCAAAAGGCCCAGCGCATAGATCCATGGATCTCGAGCCTGGTCCATCCAGTGATTACACAAGATGGAGCACCATTGCCTTCCCAACTCCGATCCCCTGATAACGTTCGCCGGGGGGTTCGATAGTATACTCCTTTTCTATCTCTTTAGAATTAATGTCGTTTGAAAATTTGTCAAAAATCTTTTTCATGTCACAAAGAGGTGGTTTAACATTGCAGGGGTTTAAGAACAGCATACATTTAACCAAATTACTTTCTGGAACCCTTGATTTAAAAGCTTGTTCAAATGTTTTGGCATATTCAATAAATGTATTTTTAACTTGAAGAATTTCATTTTTGGACAGGTATTGCTGTTCTTCACACTCTAAAAACATTTTATTGACTTCGTCACTAGGAATACACAGGTCTGAAGGAGAGATGAAATATTCCTCTGCAGACTCAAGAGACCTTTTTTTTTAAAAGGTTTTAGAATAACCTTGCAATATTTTTCCAAACAGCAGTATGCACTGTAAAGGTCAGAGTTCTCTTTCTGTAACGATTAATTCATGGATGCCAGAAGAGGTAAAACCCAATTTAGAAAATGTAAGTAAAGGATAAACTTTGGTGACTGTAACATTTCACAGATATT
The DNA here is from genome assembly GCA_018402905.1 of Glandirana rugosa. Classification (NCBI taxonomy): domain Eukaryota; kingdom Metazoa; phylum Chordata; class Amphibia; order Anura; family Ranidae; genus Glandirana; species Glandirana rugosa. The sequence continues at coordinate 46,044 of BLSH010282580.1, read as the reverse complement.
TTGACAGCTACTTTTATAACTTGCTGTCCCATTCTCAAATGATTCTCTCTCAAAATATTGAACTAGAGAGTCACGTAAACTCACAAATCTTTCAACACATGCTGCTAAGCTTAACCAACGAATTTTTTTGTATGTTATTAAATTTGTATAGTCTTCTTCATTTAATTCACAGATCTGTCTGAACTCCTTTTTTTCTTGCAGCACCAGAGAAGTGTTTTAAGGTTGCTTTTATGGTATCCTCAACAAAGTCAGGAATGACGCTTTCAGCATCCCTAGCCATTAATGCTTGTCGATGAGTCATACAGTCTTGCACAAATAAATCTCCAAAGTGATCCTTCAGCTTCTTTGACACACTTTCACGTTTTGCTAGCATTACAGATGCACCATCTGATGTAAATCCAACAATTTTTTTGGGTAGGATATTGATTTTGCTCTTTCTCCAAGCAATCTATGATGGCTGCAGTTAGGTTTTCAGAATTACAACGTTCTGATATCTCAATTAAGCTTAAAAAATCAGAACAAATTTCAGATTTATCAGTATCTACATAGCGGTGGTAAATAATCAGTTGACTTTTATCACTATGATCAGTGCTTTCATCACATATTAAATTTATGAAAGGGGCCATTTTTACTGCTTTAATTGTCTCACTGAACATATAGTCACCTATGTGTTCAGTGTTTCTTGCTACTGTTCTGGCACTACTGTGTAGGTGTTGAAACGGTATGGATTTTGGATCAATTTTTACGGCAATTTCTTTAAAAACAATGCCAGCAGTAAATGGTAGTTTGGCTTTAGCCAAACAAAAGGCCAGATTGATGTCATTCTGTTCCTCTTTGGCATCTCTTTTAAAAAAAATACAGGTTTTTTACCTCTGTAACTCTTTGATTTTTACTCCTGAACAAATTTTTGTTTTTGTAAATGGGTCATATTTGAAGTTTTAGACATGTTTCTACACCATTTTTCAGCATGATCATGAGCTACTGTTGACTTCAGTTGTTTCATTACTTGTCCACATCTTGCACATTCCATGAGAGAATCTGTTGATCTTTCAAACACTAAATATTCAACTTCCCAAGCAGGGTTGAATGTTCTCTTTTTGACATGCTTTGCTGATGCCATTATAAATCCACCAAATTGTTAAGGCAGTTAAATTATATGTATCAGACTCAGTTAGTTTAAAAATGATAAAGACTGTCATCTAAATTAACTGAAACTCCTTCTGATCATCATGTATGGTTGGTTTTCTTACTTGCTTAGGTAAGGTTTGTTTCTTGTTAGAGAAGACTCTAGGCAGTAGTCTTCACACAGGCACCAGCACCAGGCTCTTCGGGAATTGGGATGGGTCACAAGTCGACTCGTGGTGGTAGATCCTAATCTTCCCACTATGTGTTCTGTCTCCTGTGGGAACATTGCAGTATATGATGGTCTAATGGGCATTAATCTTTCCAAACCCCTTAGAAATGGGTCCCAAGAGATCCCATTTAGAGCAGGCCAGGGTCCCCCATAGATTCCCCTTACAGCAGGCCAGGCTCCGTCATAGAGCCCCCTTACAACAGGCCAGGCTCCTCCATAGACCCCCTTACAGCAGGTTAGGTAGGCTCCCCCATATAGATCCCCCTTTAGAGCAGGCCAGGGTCCCCTATAGATTCCCCTTACAACAGGCCAGGCTCCTCCATAGACCCCCCTTACAGCAGGTTAGGTAGGTTCCCCCATATAGATCCCCCTTTAGAGCAGGCCAGGGTCCCCCATAGATTCACATCTTACAGCAGGCCAGGCTCCCCATAGATCCCCCTTACAGCAGGCCAGGTTCTCCCATATAGATACCCTTTTAGAGCAGGCCAGGGTCTCCCATATAGATCCCTCTTTAGAGCAGCCAGGGTCCCCCATAGATCCAACTTACAGCAGGTCTCCCATATAGGTCCCCCTTTACAGCAGGCCAGGGCAGGTCACCTATAGAATAGATCCCCCTTTAGTCTTCTTACTCAGAAACTCTTACCTTTTTACCTGTAGTATATTCCCCAGGTATTTCTGCACCACACAAGTCCAGGGCTCTCTCCCTGCAAAGAATATAAATAATTTAACCAACATGACCCCCTTTAGAGCAGGCCAAGGTCCCCATAGATCCCCCTTTAGAGCAGGTCCCCCATAGAATATATCCCCATTAGCCTTCTTACACAGATACTCTTACCTTTTCACCTGCAGTATATGTATATTCCCCACTGGTATTCTTGCACCACACGAGACAAGGGCTCTCCCCCTGCAAATAAATATATATAAATATTTTAGCCAACATGACCCCAGACAGTTTAGAGCAGGCGTGGGGTCTCAACAGATCTCCCTTACAGCAGGCCAGGTCCCCCATATAGATCCATCTTTAGAACAGGTCAGGGCAGGTCCCCCATAGAGTAGATCCCCTTTAGTTTTCTTACTCAGATACCCTTACCTTTTCACCAGTAGCATATATATTCCCACTGGTATTCCTGCACCATACGAGTCCAGGGCTCTCCCCTGAAAAGAACATAAATATTTTTTAGAGCTGGGCCGTCAGCAAGTGCTTGGTGCTACTTCATAGAAAAATACATAAATATAATCAATTATATGCTAAAGTGTGCTCTATTTAAGTGGGAGGAATAGTGAGTGCCCCTTCATTAGTATCATTGGGACAGTGGGAGGAATAGTGTCCCATCATTGATGTCAGTGGGAGGAATAGTGTCCCATCATTGGTGTCAGTGGGAGGAATAGTGTCCCATCATTGGTGTCAGTGGGAGGAATAGTGTCCCATCATTGGTGTCAGTGGGAGGAATAGTGCCCCATCATTGGTGTCAGTGGGAGGAATAGTGCCCCGTCATTGGACCGGTGTCAGTGGGAGGAATAGTGCCCCATCATTGGTGTCAGTGGGAGGAATAGTGCCCCATCATTGGTGTCAGAGGGAGGAATAGTGTCCCATCATTGGTGTCAGTGGGAGGAATAGTGTCCCATCATTGGTGTCAGTGGAAGGAAGAGTGTCCCATCATTGGTATCAGTGGGAGGAATTGTGCCCCATCATTGGTATCAGTGGGAGGAATAGTGCCCCATCATTGGTGTCAGTGGGGAAGTGGCTGGGGCTGGGGCTGGCTGGGCCCTGGACAGTCTGCAAGTTAACAACAGTTAGTAGCACTGACTCTGACTAGTACCTGGCTGGCAGTCTTCCTGAGGCCTGTAAATTTGACCCTGTGCCTCCCTGCAGTGTGAATTTTATAGGCCTCAGGAGTCAGGACTGCAAGCCAGGTACTAGTCAGATGTCAGTGCTACTAGTGGTGACGAGATCATTGAATCATGATGATTGTTGTTAACTTGCAGACTGTCCAGGGCCCAGTCAGCCCCAGCCCTCCCACTCAGGCAGGCAGGTGGCAAGCCAGACCACCACACCCAGTCCAGTCCCTCCCAGGCTCCCTGTGAAATTTACAGGTCTCACTCACAGTCAGTTACTCACTCACCATGAAAAAACTTACTCTGGAGTCTGCTGGCCTGGCTGCAACCTGTCTCCTCAGGAGTGGACTCGGGTGAAAAACTCAGGCAGGCAGCTCAGTCAGCAGCACCTTGTTGTTGTCCTCCACTCCAGTCCAGTCCAGGTGGCTCCGCTCCTCTGTCTGGCTGTAGGCAGTGCCAGTGAGTGTGCCAGGCAGCGACACTGGTGAGTGGTGACTGTTCTTCTTCCCGAATCCCGCCGGTGGGCAGGAGCGACCGTCCCCTAGTCTCTCTCTCTCCTCTCCGCCACTGACTCCAAGGCGCGTGCCACCGCCAGCCAACCAGCCCCTCCCTCCTAGATCACTCCGCAGACTGCACGAGTAAGAGTGGGCGGCGCCACACTCCCTGGCTGTCTTACTACGGGCGGCCTTGGAGGAGTTGGGGCCGGAGACGCATTGCGCAAGATGGCAAGATGTTAAAAAAAAAAAAGTCTGCGGTGGCGGCGGACACCACAGGCAGCCCTGTCGGACACTGGTGTCCGGGAGCGGACACCTTGCCGATCCCTGCATTGGACCCTCTCTCCAAGGAGCTTTACGGATATTGGATTCTTTTTCAACGGTCACCGGTCTTAAGGTACATTAGTCTAAGTCCATGATATTCCCAATAGTTATTGAAGCCGTAAAATGGCATTGAATGATGCCCCATTACAATGGGTAGAGAATTTTAAATATTTGGGAGTGGTAATCTCTCACCAATCCTCTGAGTTTATTTCTTTGAATTTGACTCAGATTTTAGGAGATATTGGTCAAAGTTGAAAGCATGGACGTATCTACGATCGTCCTTACTGGGACGTATTAATCTTCTAAAAAAATCCTCTTCTAGCTTTACCAGACTTATATAAATATATTACCCAGTTGGTAACGGCCGCATGGTGGTTGAATCGCTATTTATTTAATTCCTCCAACCGGCTGGAAGCCGCAGTGGTGGGATCTATAGAAGCTCTTGGGAGTCTTGTGTTGAGGGGTCATAAGGTACCTTACCACCTGTCCGCTCCAATGCTTAATACTATCTGAGCCTGGGAGGCTGGTCTTAGATGTGAGCATTACCCTAAGGATGGAATTTCTCCAAACACCCCTCTATGGTTTAACCCCACAATACCTCAACTTTATGAATGACCAGATCCAAGTGCTTGAACTAAGTATAATATTAAATTAATTTCTCAGGTGTTCACTGATCAGAGATTATCTACTTTTTCATTACTTACTTCAACTTTTAACTTACCCAGCTCCCACTTATTTAGATATTTTCAGCTTTCCCATGCCTTCCATGCCCAGTTCCCACAGGATAGAATAACAATTATACAATCCACCTTAGAATCAGTACTTAGGTTGGAATGTGTGGAGAAGCCTATTTCAAGATTGTACTCTCATCTTATCCTAATTTCCATTGGGGGGTCTTAGAGATAGGTGGGTATGGGATATACCAGGTTTGAACTTAGAGTACTGGCGGGATGTGTGGGACTTATCTTTGATATCCTTGAGAGACCGTTTGATCCAATTTATATTGGTTCATAAAGCATATCTTACACCATGTAGATTACATAAGATAAATCCTGTGTGCTCCCCGAAATGTTGGAGATGTGGTGTGGCTCGGGGGTCTTCCCACACACCTCTTGGTCCTGTCCATATATAGCAACGCTTTGGGCAGAAGTGGTGGATTTGTTAAATTTTATTACTTTGGTCCCTTTTCCGCTGTCAATGTCGATATGTTTGCTGGGCTTAGTGGAGGCTATTTTTCCTACAGAGTCAGAGCGGGTGTTTGTTAATACTTAGAGTTGAGCGAACACCTGGAAGTTCGGGTTCTGCTGGTCCGTCCGAACTTCGGGACAAAGTCCGGGTCCGGGTCCGGACGGAACCCGAACGATCGCACGGACCGCTAGCAAGCCCAAGGCAGGCCTGGGCCTGGGCCTGAAACAGGGCTTCAAGCCTGCCTGGTCGTCTTGGGCTTGAAGGTCCACAAGCGAGTTGAGATTCATAATTGTTTGTGGGCGAGACTGAGACATCCTTTTTATCGGAGGTGATTCGGGTCGTTTGTATAGCTGTAACTGTCGCCTTTTCCCTGGTTTCATTATTTTAAATTGTTTAGGTGGTGAAGACGGGTTTCGCAACGATATATACCTGTCCTGGTTCTCCACACACCCTTCTGGGGGCTCGGTGTGGTGTAGAGGTTGTAAAGCCCCTCGTGTGTCCTAAATAGAATACATTAGATGTA
>BLSH010282580.1:15798-38467 GCA_018402905.1 Glandirana rugosa | reverse complement strand
CAAATTCCCCCAACAATCTGATCGTAGAGCACGATCGTAGCGATCGTTGTTCTATGCAGAGCTTGATCTGCAACTCAAAGCAGCGGTATGTGAAATCTCTAATTTCTGCTATCTGTCCTCAGAGCAACAGCACAGACAGCAGTAGTAAAGTAATCTATCTCAGGATGCAGGATCAGGTCTTAAAATGGCTAAAATCTGTCCCTCACGCCGTCAGCTACCTTTCCCTATACTAACCCAAGGAGCATGTGACTGCAGCACTGTGACTCCAGCTTATAAAGAGGCTGGGTCACATGATGCACTGGCCAATCACAGCCATGCCATTAGTAGGCATGGCTGTGATGGCTTCTAAGGGCAAACCAGTGAAACGCTTGTTGATTGGCTGCCCTGCAGCTTCTCAACACGTGGAATAAAATAGCAGAACCCCGGACCGAACCCGAACGATTTTTGAAATGTCCGGGTCCGGGTCCGTGCCACGGACACCCGAAAGTTCGGTACGGACCCGAACGTTACAGTCCGGGTTCGCTCAACACTATTAATACTACATTATTTTATGCAAGGAAAGCTATCACTCTACATTGGAAGACATCTAGTGCGCCTACATTTTTACATTGGAAACAACTGGTTAATAATAATCTTCCAATGTACAGAGATACCTATATGAATAGAGGATGTTCCAGTTAGTATAGTATAATTTGGGCTAAGTGGTTGGATAAGCCTGATAAGGCATCTAATGCTCATGGAGGGTACTAAATATAAATATAATATGAGTTAAATATGGTTATACTGTGTACGAGCTAAGTACTAAAATAATTGGGTTATTTTTTGGATTGAGGAATGATAAACAAAGTGATTGGATCCTGAATGTGTAGGGGTAAGCTATTACAATGTGTGTGATGTTTTGGTTTGTAGTCGTCTTGTTGGTTGTATATTAAAAAAAAAGAATAAAAAGGATTTATTAAAAAATAATTTGCAGCAACGCAATTAAATATGTGGCGTTAAACTTGCAGTAACACACAGAAATATATAGTGTTAAACTTGCAGTAACGCAATGAAATATACGGTGTTAAACTTGCAGTAATGCACAGAACTATATGGCGTTAAACTTGGAGTAATGCACAGAACTATATGGCTTTAAACTTGCAGTAATGCAATGAAATATATGGTGTTAAACTAACAGTACCGCACAGAACTATATGTCGTTAAACTTGCAGTAATGCAATGAAATATATGGTGTTAAACGATCACTACACTTACACTGACTGAACCGTCCCTAGATTCACACTAATGTAAAGATGAATGGTGGTCACACTACACTCACACTGACTGAACTGTCCCTAGATTAACACTAATGTAAAGATGACTGGTGATCACTCACTACACTCATGCTGACTGAACTGTCCCTAGATTCACACTAATATAAAGATGAATGGTGGTCACACACTACACTGACTAGACTATCCCTAGATTAACACTAATGTAAAAGTGAATGGTGGTCACGGCTCACTACACTCACACTGACTATCCCTAGATTCACACTAAACTAATATTCTACACTGACAATAGAATCACAGCACACTATAGCACACTATCTGTCTAGTAGCACTGAACAGAGCCCTGGTCTATCTCTCTCTACGCTGCTGATATCACACAAAAATGGCCACTATCGAAAGAACACTTTTATAATGTGGGGTGGGACTAAAGGCCCGTACACACGGTACAATGGTTGTACAACAATGGTCATACACCAGCTTGTTGTACGATCATCCGACCGTTAGTACACGTGATTACAACAGCCGTCATACAACAGTTGTACAACTGAAGTTGGACAAGCAGACTAGAAAACTTTGGTTGTACAAGAAGTGGTTGTATGACTGTTGTACAGTGTGTACAGAGAAGTTGGTCCAACAAAGTTGTACGTCCAAAACAGGCATGCTCAGAAGTCAGGAATGCCCAGAAGTGTTATTTCTGGGAAACCTACGTTCCTAATTCACAAATCACATGCACCTGAACTTCCTCATTATACGCTCATAACGCGTCACTACTTTAGGCTTGGTTGTACGATCGCTTAGTGCATGTCAGTACGCATGACACAACAGCCAACATCTGACTTGGTCTAAAGTTGGATGTTCGGTTGTATAACCGTTGCACCCGTGTATACAAGGCTTAAGAGCAATGAGCCATGATTGGATAGAGTCATCATGACAGCATCCAATCATGCTCTGACAGTGCTCTGTGCCCTAATTGGCCAAATCTTTCATTGCTTCAGCCAATCAGGGCTTTCAATGCACTGTGCGGCGGCACAGTGCATTGTGGTTATTCAGCGGGCCGAACAAACAGTTGAACAACTCAATAATTTGGTTGTTTGGTTCACGGGCGAACAGCCAATGTTCGGCCCAAACTCATTTTTGTGCCGAACTATTAGCCCATCCCTACATCCCAGTCTTAGTCCATGTGTCTATGGGTTGAGGTCAGGACTCTTTGCAGGCCAGTCAAGTTCCTCCACCCCAAGCCAGCTCATCCATGTCTTTATAGACCTAGCTTTGTGCACTGGTGCGCAGTCATGTTGGAACAGGAAGGGGCCATCCCCAAACTGTTCCCTCAAAGCTGGAAACATGAAATTGCCTAAAATGTCTTGGTCTGCTGATGCCTTAAGAGTTCCCTTCACTGGAACTAAGGGGCCAAGCCCAACCCCTGAAAAACAACCCCACACCATAATTCACCCCTCCACCATATGATTTGGACGAGTGCACAAAGCAAGGTCCATAAAGACATGGATAAGCGAGTTTGGGGTGGAGGAACTTGGCTGGCCTGCACAGTCCTGACCTCAACCTGATAGAACACCTTTGGGATGAAATAGAGTGGAGACTGCGAGAAATGCCTTCTTGTCCAACATCAGTGCCTGACCTCACAAATGCACTTCATGAAGAATGGTCAAACATTCCCATAGACACTCCTAAACCTTGTGGGCAGCCTTACCGGAAGAGTTGAAGCTGTTATAGCTGCAAAAGGTGGGCCAACTCAATATTAAACCCTACAGACTAGGATGCCATTAAAGTTCACGTGGGTGTAAAGGCGGGCGTCACAATAGTTTTGACAATATAGTGCAGGGATATGCAATTAGCGGACCGCCAGCTGCTGCTGAACTACAAGTCCCATGAGGCATTGCAAGACTCTGACAGCCACAAGCATAACACCCAGAGGCAGAGGCATGATGGGACTTGTAGTTTTGCAACAGCTGGAGGTCCGCTAATTGCATATCCCTGATATAGTGTATAATGCTGGGTCCTATTTATATATTTGAACTTAATGAAGCAAAATACAGCCTTTTTTTTCATGATTTAGTGACCCTTTACTTTTGTATTTACAAAACTGCCTATATCTAATTTTTGTCTGGAAAACATTTTTCAATATGGATGTTACTATAGAAGTAAAGCAATAATAGGTTTATTTTACAGATCTATAGGTCACACCTAACGAGTGACGTGTGGAAAAAAAAGGGGCAGAGGGATTGGGGTCCAGAAAAGGAACTGTCCCCCTTAAAAAGAACATCTGGGAACTACAAATAGTCATTACACCACACCTTAAGTTGAGAATATTTCAATGGCTTCCTTTAGGATCAATTCAGACCACAATGATTATCTAAGTATCTTTACATACTGTAAGCCTCCTTAAACCTAAAGATGGGAAAAACACATAAGAATAAGCTGAATGGCAAACATATATATAAGGACAAGTATATCCTGTTTCCAGCCTGTATGTGAAATTACAACTACAAATTTATTATCACATTGAGAGCTTTTATATTTGTGTAATAACATTGCATAATATTTTATATATATAAATATATTCATGTTAACAAAAACATTTGCACTATAAATACTAACTGAATGATGTTTGTTTTATTAAATTCCGTCTGCTTGCCAATGGTGGACCAGCTTCCCATGATAGGTGTAGTCCAGGCATTACATATATATAGAACAAACTCTCCCAGCCCTCTACACCTTCCACCTTGCATCCTCACCTGCCAAGATGTTGTTTGCTGTGAGCCTCCTCCTGCTGTGTACTGGAATTTCTGCATCTGGAGGTAAGACCTCTCTCCCTTCCCATCTATTTCCACCTTTTAGGGAGGTAAGACATTATTGCTCAATATTTTATACTACAGTAGTGGTCTGCAGTCATTCATTTAAAAGCCAATCAGAATTCAGTATTTAACAGCTTGGAATGGGCAAGCTAATTTAAGTAATATCTGATTGGTTGCATTGGGTTGCTGTACATCACTGCGCAGTGCTTTTTGCATTGTTATTGAATAAGCCCGTACATTTAATGCAAGTACTGTATTGTACTTTGTGATTTTCTTACTGAATACATTTCGTGCCTTTTGAAACATTTTGTACTTGTAGAGTTGAGGTTGCAATTCCTTTTTTTTTTTTAAATATTGGGTATAATAATGTAATAACTGTGCTTGTTTGTTGTTGATTTCATACTGTATGAATATACAGAGAGAGAGCGAAAAGAGAAAAGAAGGGAGGAAAGAAAGAAAGTAAGGATGCAAGAAAGAAGGAAAGGTGGAAAGATAGGAGAAAAGAAAAAAGAAATTTATAAAGAAAAGCGGAAATGTGGAAAGAAATGAGGAAAGGAGTAATTAAAGGAGAAAGAAAAAGAGGTAAGGAAGAAAGCAAGGAGGAAATAAAGGAGGAAGAAAAGGAGGTAAGGAGGAAAGAAAGGAGGGATAAAAGTAGCAAAGGAGGAACAAAGGAAAGAAAAGAGGAAATGAGGAAATAAGGAAAAAAAGGAGGACAGAAGGAAAGAAAGGAGGAAAGGGAGAACGAAAAAGGAGACAGGAGAAAATAAAGAAATTTCTCCTTCTATATCTATATATATATATATATATATATATATATATAAATATTGTAAGGGGGTTAGCTCGGCAGCGGGTGTGTGTGACCCCCTGGAAGGGTTCACTACACAAAATAGGCACAGCGAGACAGCAGTTTCAGGTGAAAACAAAAAGGCAGTTTATTTACACTATGCACTATCGTAGAAAAACAGCAAAACAAAAACAAACAACAAAATAAATCCTAGGCCACTTCGCCACTGACTACACATATAGGTTTTCCCTGTCTGTCCGCTAGGTGCAGCCTACTGCTGTACCTAGCTCCTATTTCTCTGCAGGACACTCAGCCACGCAGGCTTTACCATACAGGATTTGTGATAAGCTCCCCAGTCTATGACACAGAAACTGGTTCCGGGGTGGAGCACTCACCTTTGCCTGCTGAGAGCTTTTGTGGAGGCCTTAATGAGCCAGCTCCACTCAGCTGGGCTTATACTTCTCCCTCTGCAAAACTCCCAGCACTTCCCCCTAGCGGTAGAAATCCGTGTACATTTTATATCTAGGGCAAATGTACCTGCCATCCTGCACGCAACGAGGCGTCTTTACCTGCTCGCTGTCACATACCCCCCCCCCCCTCTTGTTTCCAACTGGGGTTTGGAACACACGCAGTCAGGTACGCAGGTACCCGAGACAATGCATCCACATTCCCCATTTGAACACCAGGGTGATGCTTCACCGTGAAGTTAAACTCCTGCAGGGCCAGGAACCACCTATTTACCCTTCTATTTGTCTCCTTGTTTTGAGCCATCCATTTTAAGGGCGCGTAACCAGGTCAAAGTGTCTACCCAGCAAATAATATCAAAGTGAATCTAACGCCCACTTAACCGCCAAACACTCTTTCTCAATTGTGGCATAGTTTCCTGCTAAGATAAATGACTGGGTGCTCTTCCCCCTTCCAGACCTGGGACAACACTGCTCCTAAGCCTACATCTGACGCATCAGTCTGTACCACAAAGACCTTAGTGAAGTCAGGGGAGCACAGCACTGGTTGGCTACATAAGGTTTTTTTTTAAAGACTAGAAGGCTGCTTCAGCCTCTGGAGTCCATTTCACCATGGAAGACTCTTTTCCTTTTGTAAAGTTGGTTAGGGGCACAGCCTGCGAAGCAAAGTGAGGAATGAATCACCGATAGTATCCAGCAATTCTGAGGAATGCTTGAACCTGCTTCTTGCTGTTGGGGCTCGGCCAACTCTCTATGGCTTCCACTTTGTTGACTTGGGGTTTTATTACTTCCCTCCCAATAGTGTACCCCAAATATTTGGCCTCTTCCTGTCCAATGGTACACTTTTTTGGATCGGCCTTGAACCCAGCTTCCCTTATGGATTCTAGTACGGCTTGCAATTTTGGCAGATGTGAGGCCCAATCCGTACTGTGGATAATCACATCGTCCAAGTAGGCTGCAGCATACTTCTGATGGGGCCTCAGAATTTTGTCCATTTTCCGCTGGTATGTGGCTGGTGCATTTTGTAACCCAAACTGCATTCTTCTATATTGGAATGCCCACTCTGGTGTTAAAAATGCCATTTTCTCCTTTGCTGACTCAGCTAGGGGAATTTGCCAATACCCATAGGTGAGATCAAGGGTCATCATATATCGGGCTGTTCCCAGCCGGTCGATCAGTCCATCTATGCGTGGCATGGGGTAGGTGTCAAATTTTGTAACTTTATTCAACTTTCAGAAATCGTTACAAAATCGCCAGCTCCCATTGGGGTGGGCACTAAAATGATCGGGCTGGACCAGTCACTCTGGGACTCTTCTATCACACTATTTCAAGCATTCGTTGAACTTCCCTGCGTATTGCCTCCTGTCGGGCCTCCAGTATTTGATAGGGTTTTAGTTTCACTTTTTCTCCTGGCGGGATGATAATGTCATGCTCTACCCCAGATGTTTGTCCCGGCAGCTCAGAGAACACCTCTCTGTTGCAGAGCGCAAACTCATTCACCTCCTGTTTTTGGGGTTTCAATAGGGTGACAGCTATCAGGAATTAAGCAATCAGACTGAGTCGGTGATACCAAGGTTTCTGCGACTAGGGATTCCCTATCCCTCCAGGCTTTCAACAGATTAATGAGGTATATCTGTTCTGGCTTTTGCCGTCCTGGTTGTCTGACCCTGTAGTTCACCTCACTCACTTTTTCAATTATTTCGTATGGACCCTGCAATTTGGCCAGGAATTTGCTTTTGACCTTAGGGATTAGTACCAACACCCTATCCCCTGGTGAAAAAGTACGGGTCTTGGCCTTGCGGTTATACACCCTTTGCTGTGCTAACTGCACTTGGGCCAAGTGTTCTTTGACGATTGGCTTTACTTGTGCAATTCTATCTTGTATCAGGGCAACATGCTCAATCACACTCCGGTGGGGAGAACCTTCACTTTCTCAAGTTTCCTTGGCGATATCTAACAGCCCTCTTGGGTGTCTCCCATAGAGTAACTCGAAGGGCGAGAACCCGGTAGAGGATTGTGGTACTTCCCGAATAGCAAACATCAGGTAGGGTATTAAACAGTCCCAATCCTTTCCATCTTGATCCACCACCTTTTTTAACATTTGTTTTAGGGTTTTGTTGAACCTTTCAACCAACCCATCTGTTTGAGGGTGATACATGGATGTATGTAATTGTGTCACTTTGAACAACTTGCACAACTCTTTCATTACCCTGGACATAAACGGGGTACCATGGTCTGTAAGCAATTCCTTACAAATACCCACACTGCTGAAAACCAGAAATAGGAATTTCTAAGAGGAATCGCTTCGGGATAGGCATAGTCCAATATGACCAAAATGTACTGATGCCCCCTAGCGGACTTCAGTATCGGACCTACCAAATCCATTATGATCCTCTCAAAGGGGATCGCAATGATGGGGAGAGGTACCAGTGGGTTACGGAAATGCGACAAAGGTGCCGACTTCTGACACACAGGGCAGGAGGAACAATAATTTTCTATTTCCTTCATGACCCCAGGCCAATAGAACCTCTGCAAGACTCTCTCTCTGGTTTTCTCTGCCCCCAAATGACCTCCCAGAATGTGCCCATGGGCTAATTCCAATACCAACTTCCTATAGGGTTTGGGTACCACAAGTTGCTCAATGGTTTCATCCACCTTTTGAGCAACCCGATACAACAGGTCCCTTTCCACCATAAAGTATGGGTAACCACAAGACTGATCTGGGTTCACTAATTCACCATCTATCTTTGCCACATTTTCCCGAGCCTTTATCAGGGTGGGGTCTTTTACCTATTCCGTGGCAAAATTTTCCCTGTGAACCTCTAAATCAGAGAACTCAGCAGGCGGCATGTTTTTGTCTGAAGATGTTGGTTCCTCCCCAGTTTCCTGAGTGTCTCTGGCCAACACCGACAAGGGAAAATCTGGAGAGGTCTCACAATTCTCAGAGGATACCTGGGATTCCTCTTCCTGGCCTCTAGGGGCCTCCATGGGGGGTTCAGGACCATCCCAGAATTTTGGAAAATCCCTCCCCACAATGGTATCATGTGGTAAGTAAGGCACCAACCCCACCTGATGAGTTAGGTTACCTTTGGGGGTCTCAAAAAACATTTTAGCCAAAGGATACTCCCTGGTTTCCCCATGTACACAAATAACAGCCACCTTGTTATTCCCAGAGACCTCTGTAGTAACTAATTCAGCTTTGATCAATGCTACCAGACTACCTGAATCTAGCAACACAACAACATTTTACCATTAATACACATTTTGCATAAATGTTTTTCAGTTCCCTGAGTAGCAGTGCATGCAACTGTCGCAAACAGCGACTGACGTCTGTCTCTTACCTGCCGCTGGGGATGGTATGGTCTTAGGGTGGAAAGTCTGCGAGTCCCTGGGAGAGGCAGTCAGGTTCTCTGCAGCCAAGTACCTCTCTACCAAATCCACAAGCTTGTCGGCCATTTCCGGGTTTCCATGGCTTACCCACTTTTGGATAGCAGTAGGTAGAGATCTCAGGAACTAATCCATTACCACACGTTCCACAATCTTTGGTGCTGTCAAAGTCTCTGGTTGCAGCCACTTCCTGCTCAGGTGAATGAGATCATACATTTGCGACCTAGGGGGTTTCTCAAATTGGAAAGTCCAAGTATGCACACGCTGAGCCCGGACAGTCAGGGTGAAACCCAGATGTGCCAATATTTCTGTTTTTATCACAACATAGTCTTTTGCTTGGTCTGGCTCTAAGTCATAATATGCTTTCTGCGATTCCCCAGCTAATAGAGGAGCCACCAATCCTGCCCACTGTTCCTTAGGTCACTTTTCTCTCTCAGCAGTCCTTTCAAATGTGGTCAGAAACACTTCAGGATCATCCTCCGCAGTCATTTTTGGCAGCAAATGGCTCACACAAAATGATGACGTATTACTTGAACCACTTGCCTCATTGGTCTGCAGACGTTGCTGCATTAACGTCTCCACTTGTTGCAGTCTCTGCTCTTGATTCTGCAACAGGTCTATTAAGCGAGCCTCAGACCTTTGCTGAGCTTCCAGACTTTGCTGGTGGGCTTGCTGCTGGTTAGCATTTGCTTGCTTTAGACTAGCATTAATTTGTTGTTGATTAGCATTCGCTGTTGCAAGCTGTCTCAGCAACTCCTCCATGCTGGCCTTTTAAAAAACTGCCCGCATCCTCCACCAAGTGTAAGGGGGTTAGCTGGGCAGCAGGTGTGTGTGACCCCCTGGAAGGGTTCACTGCACAAAATAGGCACAGCGAGACAGCAGTTGCAGGTGAAAACAAAAAGGCGGTTTATTTACACTATGCACTATCGTAGAAAAACAGCAGCCTAGCTCCTATTTCTCTGCAGGACCCTCAGCCACACAGGCCTTACCATACAGGATTTCTGATAAGCTCCCCAGTCTATGACACAGAAACTGGTTCCAGGGTGGAGCACTCACCTTTGCCTGCTGGGAGCTTTTGTAGAGGCCTTAATGAGCCAGCTCCACTCAGCTGGGCTCATACCTCTACCTCTGCAAAACTCCTAGCACTTCCCCCTGGTGATAGAAATCTGTGTACATTTTAAATCTAGGGCAAATGTACCTGCCATCCTGCACGCAACCAGGCATCTTTAACTGCTTGCTGTCACAATATATACAGTATCTCACAAAAGTGAGTACACCCCTCACATTTTTGTAAATATTTTATTCTATCTTTTCATGTGACAACACTGTAGAAATGACACTTTGCTGTAATGTAAAGTAGTGAGTATACAACTTGTATAACAGCCTAAATTTTCTGTCCCCTCAAAATAACTCAACACACAGCCATTAATGCCTAAACCGCTGGCAACAAAAGTGAGTACACCCCTAAGTGAAAATGTCCAAATCGGGCCCAAAGTGTCAATATTTTGTGTGGCCACCATTATTTTCCAGCACTGCCTTAACCCTCTTGGGCATGGAGTTCACCAGAGCTTCACAGGTTGCCACTGGAGTCCTCTTCCACTCCTTCATAACAACATCACGGAGATGGTGGATGTTAGAGACCTTAAACTCCTCCACCTTACATTTGAGGATGCCCCACAGATGCTCAATAAGGTTTAGGTCTGGAGATCTACTTAGCCAGTCCATCACCTTTACCCTCAGCGTCTTTAGCAAGGCAGTGATAGTCTTGGAGGTGTGTTTGGGGTCGTTATCATGTTGGAATACTACCCTGCCCTCCCAGTCTCCGAAGGGAGGGGATCATGCTCTCCTTTAGTGTGTCACAGTACATCTTGCCATTCATGGTTCCCTCAATGAACTGTAGCTCCCCAGTGTCAGCAGCACTCACTGTGCTCGGGGAGGGCCAGGGAGCGGGTGCGGCGGAGGGGGGAAGGGCTGTGATCACAGCCTTCCTTTACACGGAAGCTGTGATTGCTTCCCTTCCCCAGATAGGGCAGCCCACACACAGTTAGAACACGTCTAGGGAACACAGTTAACCCTTAGAGCGCCCCCTGCGGGTTAACCCCTTCACTGCCAATGGCATTTACACAGTAATCAGTGCATTTTTATAGCACTAATCGCTGTATAAATGCCAATGGTCCCAAAAAAGTGTCAAAATGTTCCGGCATGTCCGCTGAAATATCGCAGTACCGCTAAAAATCGCAGATTGCCGCCATTACTAGTAAAAAAAAAACCCCAGAAATGAATTCTCATCATCCGAAAACGCGACCACTTTTGCGCAAACCAATCAATAAACACCGATTGCGATTTTTTTTTTTATCAGGAAGAATATAAATCGGCCAAAACCGATGAAAAAAAATGTTTTTTTATATTTTTTTTTTGGATTTGTATTTTAGCAAAAAGTAAGAAATTTGGGTTTTTTTGCAAAATTGTTGCTCTTCTTTTGTTTATAGCGGCAAACAGAAATGACGCAGCGGTGATCGAATACCACCAAAAGAAAGTTCTATTTGTGGGAAAAAAAGGATGCAAATTTTGTTTGGGTACGACCGCGCAATTGTCAGTTAAAGCGATGCAGTGCCGAATCGCAAAAAGGGCTCCGGTCCTAAAGTGTGAAATCCTTCCGGGGCTGAAGTGGTTAAATCATAATGAGAACAGAAACTACCCAAATTACCCTGATCAAAAGTTTACATACCCCAGTTCTTAATACTGTATATTGCCCCCTTTAACATCAATGACAGCTTGAAGTCTTTTGTGGTCTTTGTGGATGAGGCTCTTTACCTTCTCAGTTGGTAAAGCTGCCCATTCCTCTTGGCAAAAAGCCTCCAGTTCTTGGAAATTCTTGGGCTGTCTTGCATGAACTGCACGTTTGAGATCTCCCCAGAATGGCTCAATGATATTGAGGTCAGGAGACTGAGATGCCGCTCCAGAACCTTCACTTCATTCTGCTGTAGACAATGACAGGTCGGCTTGGCCTTGATAACATACTGCATTCATCTTGCCATCAATTTTGACCAAATTTTCTGTGCCTTTGTAGCTCACACATCCTCAAAACATCAGTGATCCACCTCCGTGTTTCACAGTAGGAATGGTGTACCTTTCATCATAGGCCTAGTTGACTCCTCTCCAAATGTTGCGTTTAAGCAGGACCGGCTCTACCACTAGGCGGAGTAGGCGGCCGCCTTGGGCGCACTGATGCCCTGGGCGCCAAGCCCCTGTCCATTTACTACCCCAGCCTGTCCATATACTACCTCAGCCTGTCTATATACTACCCAGCCTGTCCATATACCTGTGGACCACGGCTGGCATAAGAAAGCGAGCCGACGCTGCCATTATTTGACTTTAGGCCGGGTCCAGAGGAACAGGTGCAGGCCTGTGGACCACAGCTAAAGAAATAGGTAGAGAGGCGCTGGAACAATCTCCACCTCTGCCACCTCCATCGTATACATGGACAGGGCAAAGGAGGTGGAGTCAGGGGCGGAGCCAAAGGGTGGCAAAATTAGGTTTCGCCTAGGGTGTCAAAAATCCTTGCACCAGCCCTACGTTTATGGTTGTGGCCAAAATGCTCAATTTTGGTCTCATAACTCCAAATGACTTTATGCCAGAAGGTTTGAGGCTTGTCTCTGTGCTGTTTGGCGTATTGTAAGTGGGATACTTTGTGGCATTTGCGTAGTAATGGCTTTCTTCTGGGCGACTCGACCATGCAGCCCATCTTTCTTCAAGTGCCTCCTTATTGTTCAGTCCTGTGTTTCACCTGAAGTTATTTGTGGGTTTTTCTTTGCATCCCCAACAATTCTCCTGGCAGTTGCGGCTGAAATTTTAATTGGTCTACCTTACCATGGTTTGGTTTCAACAGAACCCCTCATTTTCCACTTCTTGATTTGAGTTTGAACACTGCTGATTGGCATTCTCAATTCCTTGGATATCTTTTTATATCAACAATGGCTTTCTTGTTGAGGATCTTAAAAAAAGAATTGTTGCTCTACATCAGTGGTTCTCAACTCCGGTCCTCGGGCCCCCCCAACAGGCCAGATTTTAAGTATTACCTTGGGGAGATGCAGACTAGGATACTGCAATCACTGAGCAGTAAAATTCTATCACCTGTGATGTATTTCAGTTATCCTGCAAACCTGGCCTGTTGGGGGGGCCCGAGGACCGGAGTTGAGAACCACTGCTCTACATAAAGATGACCTAAGCTATAAGAGATTGCTCTGCTACAGTATGTCACAGTACATGTTGGCCTTCATGGTTCCCTTAATGAATTGTAGCTCCCCAGTGCCGGCAGCACTGATGCAGCTCCAGACCATGACACTCCCACCACCATGCTTGACCATAGGCAAGACATACTTGTCTTTGTACTCCTCACCTGGTTGCCACCACACACGTTTAACACCATCTGAACCAAATAAGTTTACCTTGGTCTCATCATGTTACAACCAAAAATATAAATGCATTTTATTGGGATTTTATGTGATAGACCAACACAAAGTGGCACATAATTGTGAAGTGCAAGGAAAATGATAAATGGTTTTCCACATTTTTACAAATATGTGAAAATTGTGGCGTGCATTTGTATTCAGTCCCCTTTACTCTGATACCCCTTACGAAAATCTAGTGGAACCATTTGCCTTCAGAAGTCACTTAATTAGTAAATAGAGTGCAATTCTGTATAATTTAATCTCAGTATAAATACAACTGTTCTGTGAAGCCCTCAGAGGTTTGTTAGAGAACCTTAGTGAACAAACAGCATAATGAAGGCCAAGGAACTCACCAGGCAGGTCAGGGATAAAGTTGTGGAGCAGTTTAAAGCAGGGTTAGGTTATTAAAAAAATATCCCAAGCTTTAAACATCTCACGGAGCACTGTTCAACCCATCATCCAAAAATGGAAAGAGTACGGCACAACTGCAAACCTACCAAGACATGGCCATCCACCTAAACTGACAGGCCGGGCAAGGAGAGCATTCATCAGAGAAGCAGCCAAGAGGCCCATGGTAACTCTGGAGGAGCTGCAGAGATCCACAGCTCAGGTGGGAGAATCTGTTCACAGGACAACTATTAGTTGTGCACTCCACAAATCTGGCCTTTATGGAAGAGTAGCAAGAAGAAAGCCATTGTTGAAAGAAAGCCATAAGAAGTCCCGTTTGCAGTTTGCGAGAAGCCATGTGGGGGACACAGCAAATATGGGGAAGAAGGTGCTCTGGTCAGATGAGATCAAAATGGAACTTTGTGGCCTTAAATCAAAACTCTATGTGTGGCGGAAAACTAACACTGCACATCACCCTGAACACACCATCCCCACTGTGAAACATGGTGTTGACAGCATCATGTTGTGGGGATGCTTTTCTTCAGCAGGGACAGGGAAGCTGGTCAGAGTTGATGCGAAATTGGATGGAGCAAAATACAGGGCAATCTTAGAAGAAAACCTGTTAGAGTCTGCAAAAGACTTGAGACTGGGGCAGAGGTTCACCTACCAGCAGGACAACGACCCTAAACATACAGCCAGAGCTACAATGGAATGGTTTAGATCAAAGCATATTCATGTGTTAGAATGGCCCAGTCAAAGTCCAGACCTAAATCCAATTGAGAATCTGTGGCAAGACTTGAAAATAGCTGTTCACAGACACTCTCCATCCAATCTGACAGAGCTTGAGCTATTTTGCAAAGAAGAATGGGCAAAAATGTCCTCTCTAGATGTGCAAAGCTGGTAGAGACATCCCCAAAAAGACTTGCAGCTGTAATTGCAGTGAAAGGCGGTTCTACAAAGTAATGGTTCAGGGGGGCTGGATACAAATGCACCCCACACTTTTCACATATTTATTTGTAAAAAAATTTGAAAACCATTTATCATTTTGCCAATCATGCCTCAGGGGGCTAAGTCCATGCCCCACACTATATAAGACTGCTCACACAGCGGCCGTATGTAGTGTGATAGTGGAGAGAACTTGAGCTAAATTAGGCACGTTAGTGGGGTGCAGGCAGTGTAATATATATATATATATATATATATATACACAGGTTCTCAAAAAAGTGAGTACACCCCTCACGTTTTTGTAAATATCTTATGATATCTTTTCATGTGACAACACTGAAGAAATTACACTTTGCTACAATGTAAAGTAGTGAGTGTACAGCTTGTATAACAGTGTAAATTTGCTGTCCCCTCAAAAGAACTCAACACACAGCCATTAATGTCTAAACCGCTGGCAACAAAAGTGAGTACACCCCTAAGTGAAAATGTCCAAATTGGGCCCAATTAGCCATTTTCCTTCCCCGGTGTCATGTGACTCATTAATGTTACAAGGTCTCAGGTGTGAATGGGGAGCAGGTGTGTTAAATTTGCTGTTATCGCTCTCTCATACTGGTCATTGGAAGTTCAACATGGCACCTCATGGCAAAGAACTCTCTGAGGATCTTAAAAAAAGAATTGTTGCTCTACATAAAGATGACCTAAGCTATAAGAGATTGCTCTGCTTCAGTATGTCACAGTACATGTTGGCATTCATGGTTCCCTTAATGAATTGTAGCTCCCCAGTGCCGGCAGCACTGATGCAGCTCCAGACCATGACACTCCCACCACCATGCTTGACCATAGGCAAGACACACTTGTCTTTGTACTCCTCACCTGGTTGTCCCCACACACGTTTAACACCATCTGAACGAAATAAGTTTACTTTGGTCTCATCAGACTACAGGACATGGTTCCAGTAATCCATGTCCTTAGTCTGCTTGTCTTCAGCAGACGGTTTGCAGGCTTTTCTTGTGCATCATCTTTAGAAGAGGCTTCCTTCTGGGATGACAGCAATGCAGACCAATTTGATGCAGTGTGAGCATTCACAGGCTGACCTCCCACCCCTTCAACCTCAGCAACAATGCTGGCAGTACTCATACGTCTATTTCCCAAAAACAACCTCTGGATATGATGCTGAGCATGTGCTCTTAACCTCTTTGGTCGACCATGCCAAGGCCTGTTCTGAGTGGAACCTGTCGTGTTAAACCACTGTATGGTCTTGACCACCATGCTGCAGCTCATTTTCAGGGTTTTGGAAATCTCCTTATAGCCTAGGCCATCTTTATGTAGAGCAACAATTCTTTTTTTCAGATCCTCAGAGAGTTCTTTGCCATGAGGTGCCATGTTGAATTTCCAGTGACCAGTATGAGAGAGTGAGAGCGATAGCACCAAATTTAACACACCTGCTCCCCATTCACACCTGAGACTTTGTAAGACTAACGAGTCACATGACACCGGGGAGGGAAAATGGCTAATTGAGCCATTATATATTTTTTCTAACACCCAAGAGAATAAAATGCAATACTTTATATCACACCGTATTTGTGCAGCGGTTTTAAAAGCGCAATTTTTTTGGAAAAAAATTCACTTTTTTTAAATAAAAATTAAGACACCAGTAAAGTTTGCCTTGTTTTTTTTCTATATTGTGAAAGATAATGTTATGCTGAGTAAATTGATACCCAACATGTCATGATTCAAAATTTCTTCTGCTCGTGGAATGGTGACAAACTTTGGTGCTTAAAAATCTCCATTGGCGAAGTTTAAAAATTTCTACAAGTCACCAGTTTTACAGGTTACAGGTTACCAGTTTTGAGTTACAGAGGAGGTCTAGTGCTAGAATTATTGCTCTCGCTCTTGCTCTAAGGATTGCGGCAATACCTCACATGTGTGGTTTGAACATTGTTCTCATACGTCGTCCCCATACACTTTTTATGGCAATAACTTGCATATAAGCCTTTAAAATTAGCACTTTTGATTTTTCATGTTCGTGTCCCATAGACTTTTTAAAGGCTTTACAATTTGCATACATTTTTTGCCTGTTCATGGTGTTCTGGTGCGAACCGAACCTGGGGTTTTTTGGCCCACCCCTAATCATAAAATGTATCTATAAAGGAATTAATACAGTAAAGCCGACAATTCTTAAACTCAAACATGAGAAACATTTGCAAAAATGGGACTATATATAAGAATTATTTACAGGCTTGCAGTCCCTTGAGTTAGACAGAACTGTGTTTTATAGATAGCGTCCAGGCTTAGGGGTGTTAGTGCTTTTCTTTTTTTTTTTTTTGACTGGACTTAAATAAGATTTAAAAATTACTTGTCTTTGTGATCATCCTGTTGATACAGAAATGTAATAATAATGAGTTACATATATATTATTTGTTTTCATGATTTATCTTGAATTCAGATTTTCAGTGTACAATAATCCCGGGAAAACTGAAACAGATTGATGCCGGCGCCGGTGAAGTATACGGTGTGAACGATAATGATGACATTTACCGATGGGTAGACAATAACTGGAAGCACATTCCTGGAAAGCTCATCCATGTTTCTGTTGGACCTGCTGGAGTTTGGGGAGTGAACAGAGCCAACGTCATCTATAAAATGCAGGACAATAACTGGATGTCTGTATCAGGTAAAAAAATCTTTGATAAATTACACACCAGAAAAGAATAATATATGAAGAAAATTATACATAGATGTGCTGTATTTTCTTTTCTTTTTTTATTCTGGCCAGAATCTGAAGTTGCACATGCTCACTTGATGTACAATCAAATTATCCTGTATATGACTCCATAGAAATATTCCAATTATAATTGATGCTGCTGCTTTCCCTTTGGCTAGTGACGGTCGACCATGTAGAGTAATCTTAATGCACCCCTAATGGGATTTCTGCATTAGTCTGGCTGGGTTCCCCCATTCTCCATGTGATGGTGTCAGGATTAAGCTTACCTACTGATGGCGCTGTGCTCCTCTGGGCTGTTTGCTGCAGCTCCAGTGGCCACCAGCAGGTGTCTCCCCAGAGCCAGCAAGCTGTAACAATCAGCCACACCTGGGTTCAGCCATTAGATGGCTATTTAAGACTGTTCCTCCCTTTCCCCAGTGTGTCACGATCCTGTTTGCCTCCTTGTTGCCAGATCCTTGTGCTCATGTCCCCTGATATCCTGAACCTTCCTGTACCCATCTGCCTTGCTCCTACTTCCTGCCCTTGTACCCAGCCTTGATATCTTGCTTCCTTGTATACCCTGTACTCTTGTCCTTTATATTATAGATATTGTATATAGTTATTTTTGGTCCATAGTGTAGTTAGGTGTATTAGTTATTCTTGTTTGTGCATTGGGGGTTTGGTTCTTGTGTTTGTCTTTGAGGTTTTTTTTGCTTGCTGTTTGCTGTGTATGTTTTTTGGTGTGTGTTTCACTGTAAATAAATCTCACCTTTTTAAGTAATATACTTGTTTGGTCTCAGTTTCCTGGTGTAGCTATGTGTCTGGTCTGCCTAGCTTTGGAAACCTGACGGATGGGCCTGTTTGCTACTCTTGAGTTTCTATGGTTTTAACACTCTGATTTCAGGCCATCTTGTGCTCATTATATGGTTGCTACCTATTACACAGCAAAGGTCCATTAGGTTGACCCTAAGAAAGAAAAAGTCTCGGAACGCGTCAGTATTTGGACAGGCATTTTTCTGTTGCGTATATATTATTATATTATGTGTCTCCCCCAAGGGTAGGATTGTTATATTGTCATTACTGTGTACAGTCTAAAAGGGGAAAAACGTATTTCTGAACTAAATCTGACATGTTGAGTGCATTTTAAAAGTATGGCTTGAATGTAATATATTATCTGTCACTTTATTTAAACAAAATTAATTATTAAGGGGGTTGTTTGGTTTTGTGCCTATTAAAGTCACTGCCACTTGACATACCATTTGGTTCTATGTATTGATCAGGTATCTATTTGTGTAACTTTGCAGGGGGACTTAGAGAAAACTGTAGTTGCAGGTGCACTTATAATTAGGGGTTAAGCACTACAGCCCATCCTACTGGGGAAATCAGGTTCTCCAGTGCCATCATCATTTACAATGGTCCATTTCTGTGAAAGCTGTTGTGTTTGCTCCCACATTCAGTCTATATCGTGTATTAAAAGTCAACACTTGATATGATAGGTGCTGTAATATAGATATAACAGTCCTTGAAAGAATGGAAATAAAGGTATCTGTGACAAAGAAAAATGGCTGCCCTTCTGTCCAAATGATATTTGAGGGTACGCCTTTCATTTTGCAAAATAGATTGGCCTGCAAGAAAGAACACTTGGCAATTGTGCTATAAACCAGTGGTTCTCAACCTCAGTCATCAAGTACCCCCAAAGGGCCATGTTTTCAGATTTTCCTTTACTTTGCAGAGATGCTTTAAATCAATATCAATGACATGGTATTGATAAGAGCTATTTTATTTAAGGGAAGTTCCCAAAACATGGCCCATTGGGGGTACTTGAGGACTAAGGTTGAGCACCACTGCTATAAACAACATTGTGATGCAGCCATCTATGTCACTACATAGGAGGGTGTCAATCCCATTTAATAATTGTTAACCTTCTCTCAGTTATTACATTTTAATTTAATGGACCATTGTTGTGTTTCTTGTTTCTTCAACAGGGCTCTTGAAGCAGGTGGATTCTGGTGGTGATACGTTCTTGGGTGGAGTGAATGCACAGGACAACATCTTCTGCTTACGACAGAGTTGCACAGTTTCAAGATCTTCTGCTGTATCCTGGACCCCACTGCAAGGGTCACTGAAATATTACAGCTGTGGGCCAGTGGGCTGCTGGGGAGTAAACAGTGCCAACAATATTTACTTCCGCCACAATGTCAACCCAACATCCTGCCAGGGAAGCCAATGGCAGCAGGTTGAAGGCAGTCTGGTAATGATAGAGGTTGGCACCGATGGTTCTCTGTATGGTGTCAACTCAGCAGGCAACGTGTTCAGAAGGTATTATTTTAAAATATCTATGCATGCAATATCATTAAGGCAATGTGTAAATAAATGTTACATGCAAAGAGTTAGTGGTAAAAGTTGAGGATACGCCAATTACACAAGTTTACTACTTATTATTTAGCAACCACTACAGTATGTATGCTCATAATAGTATTAGCAGGTCTGCAACTTCTTGCTCCCTATATTAAACTGAGATTGTACTTTTTGAATCCTCAACATGGGTATTCATTGGCACATCCAGTGACCATGTTTTTTTTTTTATATTGACCATCTGGTCAGTCTGTAAAGCTTATTCTAGCAAATCCCATAGCTTTCTGAGTTGCTATGTTGGCTGGTATTCCATACATTTTTCCTTAGAGGAAAGGCTATATTTAATATTATTTTTTATGTTCTAGAACTGAGAAATATTTTTCTTTCAGGGATGGAATCAGTGCCAAAACCCCTATTGGGACAACCTGGACCCAGCTGGACTTCTGTGCTACTTTCAAACATGTCACTTACGACAACGGCTATCTCTGGCTTCTCAGTCCAACTGGTGACATCTATCGATGTGCAGACAATAAATAACTGATTTGGTCATAACACAAGAAGAAGCAGAGCAATCTATTGTGTGGTATGAGCCTAGGTGTATACATAGACTGCTTTCTCCTTCTATCCATTACTTTCAATTGGTGTTTGGGTATCCTTGTATTTCTCCAATTTTTTGCATTACGACTAAAAGCATCTAATCCTAGGACTTTAAGTCTATTGCACATTGGTGTCTCATTTCAAAAATGTTTCAGAGCAAATAAACTTTGTTGCATACAATTGTTTTTTTTGTTATTATCAGAGAAATATCACTAAACAACTCATCTTGCTTTAGCTGAATATAACATTTTTGAATCTGCAGCAGTCAAGCCTTTTTTTGTTCACTGGCCAGTTACAGGTTGCGTGAAAGACAAGACCCATAATTCTATTTTTTTCCCAAAATCTGTATTTATTGAGTTAGGCAGAGAACAATATAAAGGTAATCCAGGATACAGTACATAAATTACGTTAGGGTGTGAATAGGTGCAGCGTGGTGCGAAGGCAGAATACACTCAGAGTCCAGTTACAAAAAACTGAACTATATTGAAATTGAAGCTTGGCAATACACAAAAAGCCTGGTGGAAATGCAACCGACCGAAAATACTCACAGAATGTACAATAATGAGCAGTAGCAGAAGGTCTCAGGTGTCTGTCTTGAGGGGCGAACACGCAAAATTCCCATGAGCAGGTTCTTAAATAGGCTCTGCCTGACCCATGATGGCCACCAAATGGGATGCCAGCATCCAAATGGATGCTCCCTCTCTATGACCTAGGAAACCATAGAGAGCTCCGTTCCTCTTGACTTCCTCCTCCACCTGCATTGCCGCTGCAGATGACCACCACCTGCAGTGGAGAAAGTAGTCTGCACCTGCCTACAAGGGCATACAACCACATATGTTCCATTATACCAGGGATATGCAATTAGCAGACCTCCAGCTGTTGCAGAACTACAAGCCCCATGAGGCATAGCAAGACTCTGACAGCCACAAGCATGACACCCAGAGGCAGAGGCATGATGGGACTTGTAGTTTTGCAACATCTGGAGGCCCGCTAATTGCATATCCCTGCATTATACAATACAATTTTGCCTAAGGAGATGCCAAGAATCATTCCTCTCTCACATGGTCAATAGAAATATACTTAGCATTACATAGATAAAAGATTGAAAAAAAAAGAACATAGAAGAACCACTCTCCTGACATCACACATCCCCAAGTTAAGTACCAAATATCAAATTGTGCATTCTGTAGAGTGAGTAACGTGCTACTTGAGACTCACCATGATTTCCATGTAGACCACAGCTGTACTAAAATAAATCCATGTAGCCCCAGACTTTTTGATTTGCTCATAACAGTCCTACACTTTACACAAAAGTGGGTACACCCCTCACATTTTTGTAAATATTTTATTGTAGCTTTTCACGTGACAACACTGAAGAAATGACACTTTGCTACAATGTAAAGTAGTGTGTATAGCTTGTATAACAGTGTAAATTTGCTGTCCCCTCAAAATAACTCAACACACAGCCAATAATGTCTAAACCGCTGGCAACAAAAGTGAATATACCCCTAAGTAAAAATGTCCAAATTGGGCCAAAAGTGTCAATATTTTGTGTGGCCACCATTATTTTTCAGCACTGCCTTAACTCTCTTAGGCATGGAGTTCACCAGAGCTTCACAGGTTGCCACTGGAGTCCTCTTCCACTCCTCCATGACGACATCACGGAGCTGGTGAATGTTAGAGACCTTGCGCTCCTCCACCTTCTGTTTGAGGATGCCCCACAGATGCTCAATAGGGTTTAGGTCTGGAGAAATGCTTGGCCAATTCATCACCTTTACCCTCAGCTTCTTTAGCAAGGCAGTGGTTGTCTTGGAGGTGTGTTTGGGGTCGTTATCATGTTGAAATACTGACCTACAGCCCAGTCTCCGAAGGGAGGGGATCAAGCTCTGCTTCAGTATGTCATAGTACATGTTGGCATTCATGGTTCCCTTAATGAATTGTAGCTCCCCTGTACCGGCAGCAATCATGCAGCCCCAGACCATGACACTCCCACCACCATGCTTGACTGTAGGCAAGACACACTTGTCTTTGTACTCCTCACCTGGTTGCCGCCACACACGCTTGTTTCGGACATTTGTCAAACGACTTCTGTTCGTCTGATTCCTGTACCTAATGACCTTGGTACAGGACACCAGACTACTTTGGTTCCATTTAAATAACCCAAGTCTACCACAGTTCGCACACACCGCCGTTGGTCCACTCCTCATGTTTCTGTTCACACAGAACGGATGTCAGTTCGTACCACCACCCTCACAGTACCAGACCCCGACGTACTAACGACGGCCATGTCCCCTCGATGTTAAGTAATTCCCTTGGTACTTACGGTTGTACATGATACTGTATGACTTCGTCTCGAACTAGGGGAGGGAAGCCTCTGACCCGACATCCAGTCATAAAGTTGTACTATTGCTGGGGTTTGTGTGGAGGTTCTGTTGGTGACGGAACGATTTCTTCGACTCCCATTTCCACTACTTAACCGGTTCGTAAAGAGGTCTGGATTTGGGATAACTC
>BLSH010282563.1:3542436-3555787 GCA_018402905.1 Glandirana rugosa | reverse complement strand
AGGGGGTGAATAAGGTTCAGGAGGGCAGTCTTTTCAATATGAAACCAAAATCAAGAACACGGGGACATGACCTCAAACTAACTGGGGGAAGTTCAAAACTAATCTTAGAAAATATTATTTTACTGAAAGGGTGGTTGATGATTGGAATAAACTACCAACAGAGGTTGTGAGACAGTCAACAGTAAAAGGCTTTAAACATGCTTAGGATAAACATAAATCCATAGTCAAACAACAAGGTTAATGTAAAAAAAAAAAATATATAAAAAAAAAATAAATAAAAAATAAAAAATAAAAAAAAAATAAAAAAATAAATAAATAAAAAGGGGCAGACTCGATGGACTACTCAGTCTTTTTCTGCCGTCACTTTTCTATGTTTCTATGTTTCTATCAATGAGCCAAACTTTTTTAAATTTCCTTCAACTTCAGTCCATATCATAAAGATATCATCCATATAACGATAATATCTGTATGGTTTATGTTGTATGCTGTTCAGGAATTTTTCCTCCAGGTCAGCCATAAATAAATTTGCATATTGGGGTGCCATTTTGCTTCCCATAGCAGTACCCATGCACTGGAGATAGATGTCATTGTTGAAAGTGAAGTAGTTGTGTGTTAGAATGAATTCGATGAGCTGTGTAACATCCTCAGCAGTGTATTTGTGGTTTGGTGAGGATGATAAGAATCTGTGACATGCAGCCAATCCATCCCTGTGAGGAATGTTACTATACAGAGAGTCTACATCCATAGTGACTAGAAGTGTATTAGGTGGTAATTGTTGTATATTGCTGAGCTTGTTAAGAAAATCTGTGGTGTCTTGCAGGAAACTTGCAGTGTTCATGACTAACGGTTTGAACATATTTTCAACAAGGCCTGAAGTATGTTCAGTAAGTGTATTCATACCTGTTATGATGGGTCTGCCTGGATTTCCTGATTTATGAATCTTGGGTAGCATGTAGAAGTCTGCAATTTCTGGGTTATTCAGAATCGCATTAATAACTTCTGAATGTAGGTGACTTGGCATTGTTTTATTGAGACCTTTTAATTGCTGGGTAAAATCCTGGGTCGGATCATAATCCAGTTTTTTGTAGTAAGTAGTATTTGCCAGCTGCCTCTGGCCCTCTTGTATATATTTGTCTGTATCCATCACAACGACTACTCCTCCTTTATCTGCTGGTTTGATGGTTATGGCCTGATTATTGCACAGATCATGTACAGCTCTTCGCTCCAGTGGTGAAATGTTGTATATTATTTTCTTTTGTTGTGTAGATATCAGGGATGTGACTCGCAGCCTGAAGCTGTCAATATAGGTGTGCAATTTGGGGTTGCATCCTTGTGGAGGTGAGAAGTTGCTGTTCTTTTTCTTTTTGTCGCCTCCTATTGTCCCTGCATTTCTTGTCCCTGCAACAGCATAAACACAGCCTTGAAAACCCGAAGAGAAAATCTACTCCAATACAAAGAGAAAAAAACAAATAACCATGTCCCTCTAGTCACTACGTACAACCCAGCACTAGAAGGGATAAAAAAGATAATCAAAGATTTACAACCCATTATAACAAAAGATGATACCCTGAAAGAAATATTCCAACAACCTCCAATATTGGCTTTCAGGCAACCACCCAATCTCAGATAAAAAATAATCAGCAAGAAACTACACTCTGACTGATGAAGTCACAAATAATGAAAGCAAACCCTGCAATAAAAATCATTGCAATCTGTGCAACCAGATCAATCAATCTAGAAGTGTCACGCACACAAATGCGACCTCCAATATCATGGGATTATACAGCTGTACCTCTAGTAATGTGGTATACCTCATTCAATGCAATAGGTGCAACAAAGGATCTTATGTTGGGGAAACAGGACAGAAATTGCAAACACGGATTAATTTACACAGACATTCTATCAAGAATCATAAAGAAGATGATTTATGCACACCGGTGGGACAACATTTTTCACAACCGGGCCACACTATTGAAAACCTCAATGTTTTTTTTTAACATTTGGCTAAAACTGTTTTTATTCAGTACTGCTTGGACCTTGAAGAAGGGGAGAAACCCCGAAAGCTTGTCCTGAAATTTTTTATATTAGTGCAAGACTCAAGTTATAAAAGGCTGGAAAACACACCACAAGGTGGCAGAGTGGTGATGGAGATTATATCATAGTATGCCACATCCTAGAATTGATAGGAATATTGGATTTGGAAAAAATGGACTTTAACGGCATACTGGGTATAATGTCAATATATAAACTTTATTTGTTACATGAAGTGGCACATAAATGCCCCAATTAGACATAAGACATTTAAAATTTCATAATTAAAAGCATAAATATACATATATCTCATATATTGTATGTATTACAACACATTACCCCTTGCAGGGTGAAAAGTACTGTGGTTCCCTGTGTACACCAACCACACAGATTGTTGGTAGCCAGAGGGGCCCACTATGCAATGATCTCAAACGCAACGGTTTGCAAGGGGTAATGTGTTGTAATACATACAATATATGAGATATATGTATATATATATGCTTTTAATTATGAAATTTTAAATGTCTTATGTCTAATTGGGGCATTTATGTGCCACTTCGTGTAACAAATAAAGTTTATATATTGACATTATACCCAGTATGCCGTTAAAGTCCATTTTTTCCAAATCCAATATTCTTATATTAGTGCAAATAAAAAAAGTATCACGGACAGTACTCAATTTTCTCTGGCACAATT
Organism: Glandirana rugosa; assembly: GCA_018402905.1. NCBI lineage: Eukaryota > Metazoa > Chordata > Amphibia > Anura > Ranidae > Glandirana > Glandirana rugosa. The sequence continues at coordinate 3,553,060 of BLSH010282563.1, read as the reverse complement.
GCACTAATACGGCTACAATCACCTCTCTCTTGTGTAAAAGAGTAAAGCATGAATGTATAGAAACTACATAGAAAATATTAATAAGCAATATTGCTTTTTTACATTCCCTTTAATGTCAATTAATTTATATCAGTAATTTTAAACTTTTCACTCATGCCATTTTGCTAGTTTAAAAGGATATGAAACCCTCATTTTTTTTAAACACTTTCTTTCCTATGTTCTCATTTAAGACTGCTGCCCCAGATTGCTTGTTTCAGGCTGGTTCCTTTCTCTTGCAGCCTTCTACGGAGCCATCCTTACATGCAGGGACTAGTGTTGTGTCTCCCTTCACTGTTCTATCAATAGAAATGCACAGCTCCATAGCTAGGAAGGCAAGTACCTGGAAAATGAAGAAACGGGTGGTGGCTACAAGGGCAGTATAGGAGTAGCCACACAGTGAAAGAGTTGGTGGACAACCCTTGTTTTTTGAACTGTAGTATTTGGGCTACTGACTCTTTATGATTTCCCTAATAGCTATCTGAGCTGTCCTTCAAGATTTTCTTCATAGTTTCTCTAAAATCCTCTCTCCTCTCTATCCTATCAATCTTGGAAAACTAATGCCTTCTAATAGCTATTCATATTACATCTCCAGCTTTCTTCCAGCCACTTCTCTCTTTCTATATATTTGTATAGTATATATATATCAAACGAAATGAAATTTGAAAATTACAGTCACAAGGCTGAATATACAGACACTTATCCTTATGTAAAGCTATGTGTGGATTGAGCCTAATTTCTTTCCAATAAAGCTATGCAACTGATAAATTAGCTATTGTCTTCGTAAAAGAGAAATTTTGAATGCTATTATTCTATTGCTCCAGTTTTCATGAATACACCTGTTGATGACCTTTCAAATTGTTATAATTTTTTTGCATAGTAAAATATCAGAGTCTGAGCTTTTTTTCTGCTCGCAAGTGAGGGGAAAAGCAGAATTTCATTCATTGTGACCTTTTTTGCAACCTTTTTTCATATTTCACAGTTATTATACTGTAACATGTAGGAACAAATAGTGGTAATTACCTGCTCTTCTTCAACCGCTTACACTGTATGGTTTTGTATGCTATATTATTAAGCATTTACTCCTGGTCTAATCTCTGTAGTTTGCCTTTAATATCTGCTTGCAGAGTTTACACTGTATGCTGAAACCTCTGAACATTATTTTTTTTCCTTTTAATTTGCTCTATGGGACGAGATGAGATGAGATGAGATCAGATGAGACGAGGTGATGGGTCTGGCATTTAGTTACCAAGCAGTACATTGTGTCCATAATTTTGGTCAGCAATATCCACATACTGCTCATATAAACTACAAACTATAAACAAGCACATTTAATGCAAATAAGAAAAGTTATAGTGAACTGATTAACAATATTAATATAACTATCATTATTTTAGATATTTGCGGGATGAGGTGCAGGATTTAACATGGTCACCAGGCTAACTATCTGTACTTTTAACTATCATTAGTTACCATTGTTCACCTGTCCATATGTTTATCAGACTTGTATATACTTTATTTACTTAAACCCAAAAAGAAATATATGATATGTATCTGAGTATATATACAGTAGATATACTGTATATATGTAGCCAATGGCCCCCTTAGGGGTGTCTGGTTGTCATGGTTCACCTGATCACACTGCCCTCAATCACTTAGACACAGAACAGGTTGGTACTTTGTTTTGTTTTTTTATTAGGGGATTTGAACTTGGATGGGGTAGGGATGATTATGGGATGCCCAAGAATTGAACAGTTCTGTACATGGGACCACTATATACAACTCTGTATGTACACTTCTCCTTCTTCCTCCAGCACTGACACTTGCTGTACATTACATTCCTTGTTCTTCACTCCTGCACAACACTTGCTTCTCACAGGTGAAACCTGGAATTATATTTACCAGGCCTCCAAAAGTTTCCGTAGGCCTAGCTAGGTGGTGAGGCCTGCTGTAGTTGAAGCAGGGCCTCCAGACCACCCATCACTGGCAGAGGCTAATAGCCTCCAAAATGTAGCAAAGTACTGTGTGCTAGTTGGCTTGATGGACTACTACTCCCAGCCCATCTTCTTCCAGGCCCTGCCAGCTCCTCCAGCTGCAACGGCCTTCTCCACTGCCATAGCAACATAGAAATCCCACACTGGCTTCTGCATCCTTCCCAGACTTTCTCTCACCCCAATCCGCTCTGGAATGCCTCTAACAGCATCCCAGGGTATGTTGCTCACTGACTTCTGACACTTGTAGTTTCACACTAAAGATCTCTCCTGAATAGTGCTCTATCTGTCCTTTCCGCTCTGCCTGTGCCTGCCACCAAGATCTCACTTCTCCTGGCTGCCCCCGAGCACTCCAGGACTGGGGTCACCTCCCCAGAATGGGAGCTTCCCCTAGGCCACAAAAGCACACACTATTCCATCTCTAGACTTCCACCCCAACTTCTCCTCCCAGATTTAGCTGAGCCTGGGTATTTAAGGAGGCCTGCCCCCTGCCAATCCAGATTGGGGATTGGTCAGGGCTCCTTAGAACACCCCAAATGGCTACACCTCCCCTCCCACCTCTCCTTCCAGAAAACACCAGAAGCCTCTGGAAAGAAGTGGGAGGTTCTGATGACACCATCTGTGAATCACCCAGTCCTACCTGAGCCACTCCCAGCCCAGAATCAAAACAAGCAGGCCTACACTAAGTCAGGCCTGACTAAATTTGCCTTACCTAGCAAAAACCTCACACTAAATACTTACCTAGCATAGAGGGCACTACATTTATATTGTGGGGGAATAGCTCAAGGGGGATCACCTTCCCTAGGAAAACGAAGGCAGTCGAAACGGCAGGTTTTCTTAACAGTTGACTTGTAGCCAGTTTTATTTTAAAAGGTTGCATGAAAATAAAACAAACAAAACAGAAAATAAATCCTTGACATCCAGGCTCTTACTAAACATCTTCAGTTTCCCTAACTGTGCGGTGAAGGGCTTCTCCCAGTCACCCACAAAAAAAGACAATGCAAATATTTTTGTTTCAGTCATAAAGCACACTTCAGTTCAAACTCTCTCAGGTTTGGATCCTGAGTTCCAGGCCAGAGCAACCATCTGATCCAGACATGCTTCCTTTATACCACCTGTTGATGGACATAAGTTGACCGCAAAATCTGGTCTGGAACCAACCCTGCCAAGGCGGCTGGTAAAACCCGGACCCGACTGCACCTAAGTTTCCTGGAAGTAAATGCATGCGAGGTGAAACTAAACATCCATTGATCACCCCTCGCCTTTCATTATGCCACAATATGTATATATATATATATATATGTAGCACCCTGGTCTACAAGGGTGTGCTGACAAATTTTGTTTGCTGGGCGGTAAATGGCCTGGTCAAATTGTTAGGGGATCTTCTGACTCTTTTCCTAATTCTGCGAACTCTGGGTTTGGTGCATCTCTCTCCTCTGCCATTGGGTGGCGCTATCACGGATGGCATTGGATTCACAAGACACACATGAACTTGGAATATGAATGGTAGGCTGCTCCAGCCAATGGGAAGGGGTTTTCTTGGGCCCCATGGCCTGCTGGGAGAGCCTATATATTTGGTCAGGTGATCTGGGTTCTGTGCCACCTGGACAGCTGTCTGGGTGGACAGGTGTTAAAAGTTCCGGGCTGCTAGGCCAGAAGGCTGATGCCTATCTGCAAGTTCCTGGTTGCTAGCCAGTTTGAGGCCTACCCAGGATCGACAGCAGTAGCAGAGGTCTGGGGCTTCATGTCGGAAGTCTGACCGAATTGCAGGAAGTCCTACCGTAGGGAGGATCCCCACTTTGTTGGAGGTGAAGGTACAGAGTTGCTAGTGGAGGACAACTATTCCTGTCACCAGAGGCAAAGCTTGAACCAGCACCAGAGGTAAAGGGGAAACTGTCCCCCTCAAGGGACAATGCTCCTGTTATCAGAGGCCAGAGCTCAGAGTCTGAGAGGGAGTATCAGAGCAGCCTTTTTCATGTATTGGGGCCTGTGGAAAAGTGGGTAAACCTCAGCAGAAGTCAAGCTAGGAACTGAGAGAGAAGGGGTGATGCTTTAGAGAGAGTGAGAGTTCAGCAATTGGGATGAAGAACCAAGAAGGGAATCCAGCAGGTTGGCGTGGGGGACACTCAGGAAACACAGTGGTTGACAGTGTGAAGTACAAGGGGCCCAGTGGCAGTGGGAGCCAAGGAGTTTTGTCAAGAGACTGTGAGTGTAAAACTTATGGAACTACAGCGGGAGGCTGTGAGACAGAAGCCAGATCTGTACAACGGGGATACCAAGTATGGCATGTGCAACAATCAGAGTGGAAATCCAAATTGCAAGCTCAACACTTAACAGAATAACCCTAGTCAGCCAAGTTCAGTTGGAGAGCCTGTGGGACTTTATAGCTGCATCAAGAGTCTTGTTCAGAGAATCTAGGAGTTTGCTAAGTGCTTTTGCGCCTACCTAAAGGGTGTCCTGGCCCTAACCCTCTCTCCCCAGTTCTTGAAGAGAAAAATAAATCTCTTTTGTTCTGCATCATCAAAGTGTCTGGCACCCAACTTCTTCTATCTGCACCCACTATGCCTAGTAACCCACACTGTGAGGATGGATTTCAGCCCCCCTTGATCCTGCAGTACACCATCAGCTCTTCAGAGATCAGGGCCATGGCTACATTGGGCGCCCAACAAGGGGCAAAGGTGTTATTTCCGCAAGATTGCAACAGTAATGAGATTTTGTCTGGCTCTGTGGGAAGATGGCAGATAACCTCTCTGTTTATCATAGACTGTGGTTCTATTCATGTAAACCATGTGGGGAAGAAGCTATGTGTCTCATTGCTCATGGGAGCGTGCTGGACTGGTCATTTATCACTTTGCACCAGTATCACTAGGGTTAAAACAGACTCCATTGCAATTCTGGTGCACCGCAGGCAGAAGGAAGTGGGCGCAGAAGTTTTAGAGGAACATGTGGACCAATCCACCGGCGGAAGGAGGAGGAGTTGCTCTGCAGAGGTGGACACGAAGTTGCCCACGCGAGCCTTGTCGTCCATGTTACATGTGTTCTGGGATTGTTGGGAGGAAGAGAGATTGCTGGAAGTGAAGAAAATGTCTCTCTCTATCCGATTCCAGGGGACTATGACCCGAGGGTCGCAGCAAGTCTTTTTCAGTCTGGAGAGACTATCACCGACATGGGCCTCAGATTAGTACTGTAGGGGGAGATAGCCCTGTACATCTCTCAAAGTGCCCCGGCCATAGGGATCATCTGTAGGCATCGTTCTTGCTTTGCGGTATTCATGCGCCCCTGGAGTCGATGTCACAACCGTGGAGAATTGTTGTTGGTGACTGCTCACCCGCCTATGCCCTCTCAGGTATTGAGGGTAGACTGGGCAAGGGGATATGCAATGGCCAAGGAAGCTCAACCTGCTGCTGCTGTTGCTGACTCCAGCGTTGGCCTTATTCGGCCGAATGATGAGGTACCTGCTAAGCCCCTTGCCGCTATAGTGGAAGTGTCAGTTCCCACTATCCACTCGGCCTCAGATATCCCCATTGCTGCAAATTCTGCCGGAGGCACCAGTTGCTTGTAAAGGAGTTGGGATGTCGATGCCTAGGATAACCACCAATGAAATTGTGGTAAAGAGTCTGCAGCCCACTGTTGCTATCAGTCGAGCAAGACACCCCTGCATGTTCCGGAGCCAAAGTGGGAAGCGGTGTCTGAAGCAGGTAAGCCGAACCAGTAGGAAGAATGTGCGGAATGAGTGACTGATGGTTTTTTTGTGAAAAAAAGAAATGTAAGGCCTGTGATAGAGGCCAAAAACAATAAAAAAATTCAGGGCACTACCTAAGTTGTTCAAGTTATGGAAAAAAAAGAGGGGAAAGAAGGGGGTACAATGGATCAATGCAGCTATCTGGGACTTTTTGAAGATCCTTTCATATCTCAGCTTTAGTGAGTTGTCTCCTATGCCTCTAAATACGCTCACGTTTCTCGTACTTGGAACTTTGGCCGCCACATTTACCCAGATTGCGTGGTGATTCGTCGGCCTGAACAGAAGGACCTGAGACACTTTATCACTACCGTGGTTGCGGTTGGGAAAGATCTGCAGTTACCTGATCCCCAGTACTATTGGAAAGACAGAAATCTTTTTTTTCCTACTGCTCAACCTGTGGATTACAAATGAGAGGACAGTAGGGTCTGTGTACTATTGTTCCACCTTTCCAATGGAGATTACTCAGGGGACATTTTCCTGTTGCAGCTGTCACTGGACTGTGGGCCAAGATAACCGCACAAGCAGGAGGGTGAAATTCCCCCTTTCTTGTTTCAGTTGTTCGTTTGCACTATTGCATGAAAAAAAAAACACAATTGTTGCTGCTTCCATACAGACATGCTTCTCATCCTCGGGGTTTGTCCCTATGCAAGAGGGAAGCCACTGGGAAGAAATAATGTTGGCAATGTTTTTTTTCTTTTCTTTCTCCTGTTGAGAATCAGACTATTTATCAAACTTTGGGGCTACAGAGACGAAACAAATTTAGTTAGTAAGATAGTATGTATTTTGGCTAGAAAGGGGCAAGATTTCTTTCTTGTGTGCTTGATTAATGGACTTAATGCTCTTACAGGACTGTGCCAACCACCAGGTGGAGTGAGAGTGCCAACCTATGGGAGTTACCTTCACACCATGTGGATTATTTCTTGGATATGATGGAAAACGGATGTCACCCCCCCTAAAAAGGGATGGGGCCAATTTTCAGCTGTAAATATATATTTTGCTATGCTATAATGATGCCTTTGATTCCTTGCTACCCCTGGACAGGAGTATGCAACCACTCTCACCTATGTATAGAAAGCACTGAAGGTTATTATAGTGATAGGATGTATTCTTTGGCTATTTGTTTTCTCTTTCAGGTGGTAATGATTCCATCAAAGAAGCTGTTTAACATTTTTTTTGTACAGGTGTAAATACTAGATAGATAGTCAGGATTTCAGGTCATTTGTTACCAATATTTTGGTGAATTTATCTTTTGTGGTAAGCCACTTTGAGTTTGTAAATATTGTGTTTCTTTTATATTACTGCCCTTGTATGACATGCCACTTGCTAATGTATTACTGTTATGTAAATTCATTCCTTGTGGTTCACCACATGGACTTGTTATTAGTTGTCTTTTCCTGTTATCCCCTTCCCATCCATGTTTTGCCAAATTTTTTTTCCTGCAAACTCCGAGATGTAGTTTTGTTAGTCAGGGAGAGTGTAGCACCCTGGTCTACAAGGGGGTTCTGTCAAATTTAGTTTGCTGGGCGGTAAATGGCCTGGTCAAATTGTTAGGGGATCTTCTGACTCTTTTCCTAACTCTGAATTTGATGCATCTATCTCCTCTGCCATTGGGTGGCACTATCATGGATGGCATTGGATTGACAAGATACACATGAACTTGGAATATGAATGGTAGGCTGAAGTGCACCATCAGCTCTTCAGAGGTCAGGACCATGGCCACACACACACACACACACACACATATATATATATATATATATATATATATATAGTATAGGTATGTATTTTGAGCTCATATATTTATAGAGATGTCTAGGAGGTCAGGTCTGTGACCTGTCCGAAACTGTACTGTGCACATGCAGAGCACCCAAGCGGCTCCATTTTTGAATTGATGAGTTCAAGCTTGTGCACTGCAATGTTTATGGTGCCCGGTTCCTGGGGACAAATCTTGAGATGCCCATTTCCTTGGGACAGGCCCCTCACAATAGAGACTGTCCCTGGGAAATATGGGCAGATGGTAACCTAATTCCAAGCTGCTCTAAACTACATTGGATTCTAGTTCTGCGTCTTTTGGTGAGTTAAACCACCTGTGGATTTTGTCAAATCAGTAAGTTTGCATTTTCTCCTTTAAAATGTGCCTTAGCATAAAGTGACATTTGAAACCAGACAAAGTGTATGGAAAATCTGTAGAAACAACCCCCCCCCCCCCACTCACATCTTAAAAAAGAGAGACTGAGTAAAGTGTTTACTGCATACAGCCATGAGGAGATAGAGTGCTAGATGGTGCTTAGCAGTCAAGAAGAGGATTTGTGTCATTCCATATCCCAAAGTGTTGCATGCCTCAGGGGGGCAGGGGGGGTCCCACACCTCAACATTAGTCTATGGTCCCTAAGGCTGTCCACCATAGCTATGAACTAATAGTTTTAGGGCATTGAACATACAGTATATGCAGTCTTATCTAAATCCCTGCTTTATATAGTATACCTGCCAACAGAGACAAGGTTCATTTCAAGGGCATATCTGGACAAGACAGAAAATTGTCTGTATTTGCTGATTGCCAATACCGTGTCATATTAAGGAGTAAATATAGGTTTTGATTGCAGCTGAGCACTTCTGCTGTACTCAGGTCAACAACGTTCTTTAAAGCATCTATATGCATAGTGTCCATACATGAATGGAGCAATGGAACTGAAGTCAATCCTATTCCCCAATAACAATCTGAGGCATATGGCCCACCCCACTCTGCAGAAAGTCACTGATTTGCATATAGTCAGTCTTAGAAAATCCCCAGTACTCTAGGTCCTGTGTGAAGGATACAGGGATTTATATTTATAGACCACTATTACCTTCTCTAATTTTCACCCATATTCACCGTTGGCAAATACTTTTTAGACTGCCCTTTAAAGGGACAACAATGTATTATTTTTGCACCTTTATGACTACAAAAATATTGGAATACGATTTAATTTGAGTCTTTACATAAGATCATATGAATGCCTCCCATAGCGTGTGACTTCTTTACATTTTTCAAAGCTGTAAAAATTATATATTTGCATTTTGAATAACTCAGCAGAAAAGTTGTAGCTCTTCACATTCATCCAAAATCTACATAATGCCAATGCACCACATCAGAAATTTGACACTGAACATATATCTATAAAAAAGTAATTTAACAGTTTCTGTGAATTACTGATCATTGACAAAGAAATGAAATTTTTAACCAAACAGGAAACTTTGATCAGCAACTTTGTTTAACATTCAGTATGCGAACAAAATGAATAAAACAGCCTACTGCAATATATTAAAATGTACAGCACGGCAATCACAATCTTATCAGATAATAAGATGCCAGTAACCATGACAACAAGCTTTGTTACTCTTTTGCGAGGTTTTATCAATAATCACTTTAAAGGGGCCTTTCAAAAAAGTCATTTTGTTCAGTCTAATGTTATGCAAAATATATATATATATTTGTTGATCTTGTAAGTGGGATGAAATCGGGACAGCTTGAGCAGAATCAATTTTACACATTAATGTATAAAACCCACTCAGTTGAGACTCCCTCTCTGCTTGAGATCATCATGATATGAGTCACTTGTTAAATTTTCCTACTTGATGAAAAATACTACACATATTTGTCACAATTCCAATGCTGGCCTAAATATATTATTTACTACTACAGAAGAAGTTAGAAATGGGAATCTAAATCATAGGCTTACCACTGTAGATGAAGATATTGCAATGATTGTCATTTTATTATTTTAGAACATTTAAAGGGAAACAGAGAAATGGGTAAAAACTCTAGGCATGAGTAGGCCAAGAGGAAAAACCAAATTTGTGGACTTTGTCGGCATTGATGAAACTGATGGTTTTGATAAAAGAAAGTAGTTTTATTACTCATAACATGATTAAAAGAAAGGACACATAGCAATGTGTCAATTGATTGAGAAATACAAAAATTATGTATCACAAGATAATACACTGGAAAACAATAATGAAACAGTAAAAAAGTAGTTCCACATGAGTCAGGGATGATATGGAAACCAAACCCGAATTCACATATGAGCCTGAAAGAAGAGGTTGACGCGTTCCTCTGGACCTTAATATTCTTCAAGCTAAGGATTATATAAATATAACAAATGACATTCCAGTTGATATTGCATATAACCATGTTTACATTTCATTATGTGTAATTCAAAAGTATTGTACATATTCACCATAAATGCTTCATTTGTGGTTCACTGTTTTCCAAACTGGGCTAAACATCTCGATCCTCCTTGTGGCACATGGAAATGTGGAGGGTGTAACTTTTGCCACTGGATTTTCGAAAACCAGACCATGTATTTGCCCAACGGCAGGCTACACAAAATTCAACAGTTCGTTGACTGCCAAACCATTGGCATCGTCTACATTATGTTTTGTGAATGTGGAGCATTCTACATAGGAAAGACGAAACGCCAATTTTGGCGACGTATTAAAGACCATATCTATTATGGTAATAAGAATATACTTTCAACACCAATAGGGAGACACCTAGGCTTATACCACAATAACAGCACAGAAGTCGTTCGCTTCGCAGCTTTGGAGAGAATCATAGAAAACCCGAGAGGGGGGGAATTTGATAAGATCATTCTGCAACGCGAAACACGTTGGATCTATTCCCTAAAGGCCACTGAAAAACCGGGCCTGAATGAATCATTTAGCTACAAACCTTTCCTATAATCACCACACATATTTGAATATTTCTCATAGTTCAAATCCCAAAGTGCCCAATGACTGCTTCTCCTTGTATGTTTTTGGTCCGTGTATGTGGCGCCCCCCCCCCCTTTTCAGGTGTCTGTCTTATGTGTTCTCT
>BLSH010282563.1:3521438-3542426 GCA_018402905.1 Glandirana rugosa | reverse complement strand
TACACAAAATTCAACAGTTCGTTGACTGCCAAACCATTGGCATCGTCTACATTATGTTTTGTGAATGTGGAGCATTCTACATAGGAAAGACGAAACGCCAATTTTGGCGACGTATTAAAGACCATATCTATTATGGTAATAAGAATATACTTTCAACACCAATAGGGAGACACCTAGGCTTATACCACAATAACAGCACAGAAGTCGTTCGCTTCGCAGCTTTGGAGAGAATCATAGAAAACCCGAGAGGGGGGGAATTTGATAAGATCATTCTGCAACGCGAAACACGTTGGATCTATTCCCTAAAGGCCACTGAAAAACCGGGCCTGAATGAATCATTTAGCTACAAACCTTTCCTATAATCACCACACATATTTGAATATTTCTCATAGTTCAAATCCCAAAGTGCCCAATGACTGCTTCTCCTTGTATGTTTTTGGTCCGTGTATGTGGCGCCCCCCCCCCCCCTTTTCAGGTGTCTGTCTTATGTGTTCTCTGGTTTTATGAATCTGTCTAACACAAAGTGAATATCCTGTGTTTGATGTAAACAGCAATGGAATATTTGTCTCGGTATTGAGATGAGATGGAGGTTTGTTCTCTCTGATTCTCCCTATATCTTTCATTGTTTTCTTTTCTTTTCACCTACACATTTATAATTTATGCAGTAAACTGTATTATTATAGCTTTTCTTATATATCCATCTGGTGACAAACTGCTTCTGGGTTTTGCGGTTCACCTTCCCATATTGGGCGTGCATCGGATGGGGCAGGCATATGCGCCTCACGCGCTCCTACCAGGAGCGTGTTGTGAATGGGCTTAGTGGGTGCACCGGCTGGACGATCGGGAACTTTGTATCCCGTCGTCTTTCTGCTGTTTGGGCACCCGCGGCATTTGCCCTTCCTTGCAGGTGGCGCGCTCTCCACAGAGCATGCGCTGCCTGTTGAGACGCACGTCGCGCCTCTATTGAGCGTCGCCGCCTTGTGACGTCAGACGCCGCCCTCACGGGGCGGCGTACACGCGGCGCAGCGGGAGATAAAAGCCGGCCTTTATCTATGTTAGATGTCAGCAGCTCTCCGCCGGGACCGAGGACACTACTCCGACTGGCCGCTCCAACATATATCAGGTACCCTTACAACCACCCCCTTTTGTGTGCATTAGACCACTTGGATTTCCCTGACAGATCTTTTTACTGCCAGGTACCCGTGGTGGTAGGCGCCATTTCTCCACTATGAGCCGCTACTAGATTGGAGCCACAACCTAGGGGACGCTGTTCTTTTGGGTGGGCGGGGGAATTTGTCCCCTTTAGGATCATGCATCTTGGGCTTTTTCTGGTAATTATAAACTACCTATCCATCCTTTTATTAGCATGTGGATTATATTAGATTATATAATGTGTATCCCCTATAATTTTTATTGTGTACATGTCCTAGATCCACGTTAACAACTGCACTAACGAATATACTCGAATATAACTGTCCCATATCTTCACTGGATCTATACAGCACCTTTTTTGTACTAGTAATTACAGGTAGGACATAGAATTTTCTACAATATATAGAACAAGTTTAACAAAAGTCAAATTCGCTTTAAGTCAACCCAATATTCACATAGATATCTCCGCTTTGGATGTGGTGGTGTTTTTGGGTCTCCTGTGCCTGCCCCCCTGATGTTTAGCCCAGTTTGGAAAACAGTGAACCACAAATGAAGCATTTATGGTGAATATGTACAATACTTTTGAATTACACATAATGAAATGTAAACATGGTTATATGCAATATCAACTGGAATGTCATTTGTTATATTTATATAATCCTTAGCTTGAAGAATATTAAGGTCCAGAGGAAGCACGTTGGTGCGAAACGCGTCGACCTCTTCTTTCAGGCTCATCTGTGAATTCGGGTTTGGTTTCCATATCATCCCTGACTCATGTGGAACTACTTTTTTACTGTTTCATTATTGTTTTCCAGTGTATTATCTTGTGATACATAATTTTTGTATTTCTCAATCAATTGACACATTGCTATGTGTCCTTTCTTTTAATCATGTTATGAGTAATAAAACTACTTTCTTTTATCAAAACCATCAGTTTCATCAATGCAGACAAAGTCCACAAATTTGGTTTTTCCTCTTGGCCTACTCATGCCTAGAGTTTTTACCCATTTCTCTGTCTCAATATAGGATGGTGGCATAATTTTGGCATGACTTCTCCATTTAAAGGGAAACACTGGAGGACTTTTTATTGTATTTCTTTTATTTATCTGTATAGCTTCATTATCTTTTTTTACTACGCCCCCCAATTGTTAGTGTAGCGCCCCCATAGTATAGGTGCGTTCTAGCAGGGTTTTTGGCTAGGAGAGGTAAATTTAGTCAGGCTTGACTGTAATGTGCAGGCCTGAATGTTTTGATCTGGGCTGGGAGAAGAAGCTCAGGGAGGATTGGGTGGACTTAACAGATGAGGTCACCAGAACCTCCTACTTCTATCTAGAAACCTCTAGAAGGTTTACTGGTCAGAGAGCTGGGAGCTGGGTGGAGCCATCTGGAGTGTTCTAGGGAGCCCTGACCAATCCCCAAGCAGGATTGGCAGGGGGCAGGCCTTCTTAAATACTCTGAGTCAGCCCAATCTGGGAGGAGCAGTGTTGGGTGGAAGTCTGGAAATGTAGCAGAGGCGCTGTGGTGGAGGCCCCTACCTGGGAAGTGGCCCCCCAGTATGGGGAGGGTACCCTTGGGGCCTGGGTGTTCGGGTGTAGCCAGGAAGGAGAGCGATTCCTGGAGCCGCACAGGAGGAACAGGAGAACAGCAGAAGTGCTACAGGAGCAGTAAGAGACTTTAAAGTATCCACCGATGTGGTGAGTGACGGTCCCTGGGACTGGAGGAGAAAGTGCTGGAGCAGACTGGGAGAGTCACTACCAAAGAGCAGGTTGAGGGGACCTGGAAGAGAATGGGCTGGGAGTTGTAGTCTGTCAAAGGCCCAGTTAGCACTAAAGCACTTTGCTGCACATTCAAGGGCCCATGATCCCTGGCCTATAATGGTAGTTCCTGAGGTCTTGCTTAAACAGGGTAGGCCTCACCACGTGCTAAATGCTGTGAAGAGAAAGGTATAGAAAAGCCTGATAAATTTCCCTTCAGGCTAGAAACTAAGTTCTGAGTTGGAGAGAAACAAAGGAGTGTAAAGTGGAGAGTTCTGTGTAGTGACAGAACTGTAAGAGTAACGGTCAGCAAGTGAAGTGCTGGTGAGTTGAGAGGAGCAATAGTCTGCAGAGGGAGAGTCTACAGTGAAGTGAGCAAATACAGGCTTGTATATGAAGTCCTTGTACCATAATTCTTTGGGCATCCCACAGTTACCCCTTATTCCCATCCAAGTTATTTCCCCAAATAAAACAAGAACCAGCTAAGTCTGTGTCTCCGGATGTGTGATATGTGGTGCGATTGAGGTCAGCCATCAGGTGAACCACTAGTAGCAGCCACTCTCAAGGGAGCACATGGCTACATTAGATATAATCAACGCGAGTACAGGTAAGGCAGTGTTCTGAAGACTAGTACATAGAGTTGTTTAACAACAGGCTGTAGTAGCATGAAATAATAGTAAAGATGACCTTACCTTTGAAAGCTTACAGTCGAGATAAGCCTTTCTCAGCCTTTTTTTTCTAAATAATTAAAATTAAAATAATTTTTGGATTTTGGGGAACACCACTTAAAACCAATTCATTCGGGGTCAGCGGGAAAATGCCTACCCTTATGCTGGCCATACACGTATACATTTTTATTTGAAAATGTTTGTTTTAAGAACATTCGTTCCATTTCCTAATCTTGAGTGGGGTTCATTCAACATTCATTTCGGGAAAATTCGGGAAAAAAGGAGCAGAATAGAAAACTTTTCTCGATCAAACAAATTTTCAGACAGTGTAGTGTGAATATTAGAGGCAAACTAGGACATTCATGGCAAGTAACATTAGAGATGCTTAAGTTTTAGACAGCATATTTGAAGTGTAGGGCACCATAATAGCAGAATATATAAGACCAGTAAAGGCACATTTTTGAGTGGAGCTGCTATCACTAATGCACTTTTATCAAATGCCTTTTCTTCATTAAAAACCAGAAGTAGAGAAGGCAATTTGTGATTCTCAGCAGCTTATTTACCAAAGCTGAGCATTCTCCTAGTACAATTGAGGGGGGGGGGGGGCACTTGATCAGGGCTAATGAAGGAAGGTGTAACCAGTCGGCTGTACAAATTTTTGACATGAATGTTGAGATCAGAAAAGTTTTAAAAATAAGTTGCATGGTTTGAGTAAAGTCACTATTACTGCCTGTAACATTTCTGTACATAGAAAACCACTTTGCCCATTGCTGCCATCAGTGAACCAAACATACGTTGCAAGGAATGCAGGGAGTAAACAACCTCGCTTCACTTGTGCGTGCCCAGTGCGTGGTAACACTTCAAGAGCCAATTCAACTCATGACCAACTGCTCAGCTGGCAGCCATGTCCCCATAAATATATTTTTTTTAAGACTCAGCATCTTAAACTAAATCAACAAAACTTTCTAGTACAATGGATCTGGGTAAGTAATATGAATGTGGACATTTAAAGCGGAGTTCCGCCCATATATATATATATTTTTTTTTGCTGGCATCCACCTAGTTAGTATTCGGTACACAAATAAAGTAATTGATAGCTTTAAATCCAGGTAGTCGAGTGCGCATGTGCGGGAGCTCCGAGATGGACGGCTGATCCAGGAGCTCTGCGCTTACCCCGGCCATCGGCACCTCTAGCCTCGCCAGCATCCTCAGGAGGGACCCAGGTCGGAAGGGGACAATCCCCCAAACAGCGAGCTTGCTGCGAAGGCCCAGAGAACGGCCCGGAGGACTATTCCAAGCCTGTGGATGACCTTCCTCTCTCCGCCAGGGTGTACCAATATGGCCGCGGCTGCGGCCTAAAACATCGCTCGGTCCTCAGGTTGCAGTGGGAGCCACCCAGGACCTCCTACACGGCTCTGGTCTGGCTCACCATCCCCCAAAATGCTGAGGTAGGATCATCCCAGGCTGCCCCACCTCTGAAAAGGGAGATACAGCAGAAGCTGGGTGGACCAAGATGACCACCGACAAGGCCTAATGGACGTCTCAAACCTCCAGTCCATCCATCCTCCACTTAAAGCAGTTGTCAGGGAGATGAGCCTTCCTCCACAGTTCCAAAAAAGCCCTCTGGGCCCAGGGGCACTAACAACATGCCCACTATAGAGATCCACATCCCTTTAACCCATAAGTGCAGGACTTTTGGTGAAGGAAGGCAGCCCTCTTTCTCAGTACTGGTGAGTGACATCTCTCACCAGAAGCTTTTAGAAGAGAGGGAGGAAAGAGGTCACAGGACGGTACTCTGTACTTTAAAAACGGCAGGAGGTCAGCAAGTATCAGGCCTACCATCAGTAGTGAGATCCTAAAAATTCCCCCGCATGCAGGGAACGACTGCTAGGAGAGCGCTTATACATCTCTTCACAGAGCCTGAACAAGACCTCCCCTCTGATATGGCCTCAACTGGGGCCCTCTCAATTTCTACATCCCAAGAAGCTTCATCGGAGCACAGACCAATTATCTCCCCGGCTACCCTCACCCTCACACCGGGGTCTAAGTTGCCCGCACATCAGCTTCTGTCCGTGTCCCCAGTTTCCACTGAGTCGCTTTTACGTTGTACAATGGAGGATTCCCCCTTCACCCCGGCGGCTTGCCTCCCTTCATGCCAGCAAGATATGAACAACCCCAGCTCTACAATTCAGGAACCTGCCCTCAATACAGCAGACTTGTTCATTAAATTCTCCAATCTCTTAGAAAGGGGTTTGGCGAACACAGCCGCGAAAATTACAGGGGATATAAAAGCGGATTTTCATAATCTCGGGTCCAGAATGGACACTATTGAACAGAAATTGGACTTTACCGTGGCCAGAACCAACCAAAACTCTGACCACTTACAAGTTCTACAGGACCAATTAGACATCGCCCTAGCAAGAATAGACAACCTTGAAAACAGGTCGCGATGATACAACTTCAGAGTGAGGGGACTTCCGGAAAACATCACTGAAGTTATCCCTGCGATTCAGGATCTGATTCAATCCATCATCCCAAATGTACCTAAACACAGACTAGAGCTGGACAGAGCCCACAGAGCCTTGGGACCTCCAAGAAAAGATGGTTCCCCCAGGGACATTATAGTCAAACCACACTTTTATGCCATTAAAGAGGAAATAATGAGGGCCTCCCGATCCAACTCTCCCATCTCTTGTATGGGACATCCAGATCTTCGCGGACTTATTCCCGAACACTATCCAAAAGAGGAGAGCTCTCAAACCGCTTCTCCTAATCCTGCAAAGAGCAGAGCTCAAGTACTGGTGGGCTTTTCCGTTTTCCGTTAAATTTAACCTGAAAGGGAAAACATTCACCTTCTCAAATCTAGCAGAGGGGGAAAAACTCCTCCTGCACCTCAAGCTAATTACCCAAGAAGCACCAATGGATCTAACAGACTAGACTGGTTCACACGCTAAGAGACCGCTCCCCTCTAGCCCAGTCTCTCCGCTCTGGTCCAAGTCAAAGAGCAAGAAGGCTAAAGACAATAGACCCCCATGACCCATCAGACAGCCTGTTTGGGTCTATTTTTGTTTCTTTTCTGGCTCGGGCCTTTCTTGTGTTTTGGAAGTAACTTTTGCTTACTCAAGAGAAAGCCTTGTAACTGGAGCGATCTTGCTCCTCTACCTTGAATATTGAATAGTAGTTCTTTGACTGTACTTAAGTTGTTCCCCTGGTTATCCAAAGTTCTCAATTTAGTTCTGTGCTTAATGTGGAAAGAGTTTTCATCTTCCTAATTAGAGTTTAAGCTTAAGGATACCCCGTAAAGTTCTCAATATGCATACATGTTCTGGGCTCCTCTTTTTTCTTTTGTAAGGTTGAAGTTCAATCAAGGGGTGACCCGGCCGGGGTAGGTCCCCATGCGCCTCCACTTACCCCAGGGACTTTCTTGGAATTCCTTGGGTTAAGTTGTCTGACCTTGATGGGTCAGATAATTGCTAATCCCATTTACTCTGTTGTTGTTTGTTTCCCTTGCAGGAGGGTAGGGATGATGGGTCAGGGGGGACTCTATCCCCCTCTGACACCGCTCCCGCTAGCTACTTGTAGATGTACATGTCTCAGTAGTATTTCTCTCTTCTTTACCTCCTTTCTTCTCTTCTCCTCCCTTTTGATAAAGCACCTAATTTCTTTTTATGATGCAGATGCCTCCAGGTCTGTCGGTTGCGGTCCGGGGTTCCCGAACTCCCTTGGATGCTCCATCACCCCTTTGGGGGTCTCCGGTTCCAGGGTGAGTGCCGCCGTAGACATAAGCTCTGATCCCCACAAGCTCCATGGCTAAGGCATCCCATAGACACCTCCAAATAGCTACCCACAATGCCCAAGGTCTAAACTCCCCTTTAAAAAGGAGGAAAATGTTCTACCACTACAAAACACTTAATTTGGATGTTGTTATGGTTCAAGAAACCCACTTCCCCTTACGGTACAGCCCCAAATTCCTCCACTCACACTTCCCAGTTTTCTTTTTGGCTAATGCGGATTCCAAAACCAAGGGGGTAGCGATTCTGTTCTTCAAAACCCGTGGCTTCTCCCTCCTCAGGGAAATT
Source organism: Glandirana rugosa (assembly GCA_018402905.1). Classification (NCBI taxonomy): domain Eukaryota; kingdom Metazoa; phylum Chordata; class Amphibia; order Anura; family Ranidae; genus Glandirana; species Glandirana rugosa. The sequence goes on along the minus strand of BLSH010282563.1, from coordinate 3,534,773 downwards.
AAAGACCCAGAGGGGAGATATATCTTAGTCAAGGGAGCCATTGATGGGATTACATATACATTTGTTTCCTACTATGGCCCTAATAAAGGTCAACTTAATTTTTTAAAGCGCTGTTTGACACTATCCAGCCTCATTTAGAGGGCAGGGTTATCCTGGGAGGTGATTCTAATATTGCCCTTGATCAAGGTCTTAATAAATCTAAGCCACTGGGGCACCAATTAACGCGCCCGACTAGAGCGAGCTTAAAACTGGCCAAATTGCTTCATACATTTAATATGTCAGATGTTTGGAGGGAATTAAACCCAACCAGGAGAGATTATACTCACTTTTCGTATCCTCACAATTCGTACGCACGAATAGATCATCTGCTAGTGCAGTCTCACACAACCCCGCTAGCAATGAACTCACAGATAATTAACAGCCCACTCTCCGATCATTCCATAGTCCTCATGAAAATCCGTTCCGATGCCCTCTTTGCGAAACAGTCACAGTGGAGATTAAATGAATCACTGCTAGCTGATCCTGCTAGAATCTCTGAAATCAATGATTCTCTCAAGGAATACTTTCTTCTAAATGACAAAGATTGGACTTCGGCAGAAGTCCTCTGGGCTTCCCATAAAGTCTTTATCAGGGGAAAGCTTATACAGATATCTTCGCAAATAAAGAAGGAGAGAGCGGCGGACCTGATTAAGTTGAAAAAATCATTTGCGTCGCTACAAGCGTTGCATAAGACTAACCCCTCCAAAACTCTCACTGATCAACTGGATAAAGCTAGGTTAGAGCTTAATATGTCCTTAACAATCAAAGCAGAGAAATCAATCCATTGGAGTGGTCAGAAATTTTACACACAAAATGACAAACCAGGATCAGTGTTAGCAGCTAGACTCTCTCCCCAATTTCGTCAGTACCAACTCCCCAAAATTAGAGTCCCAGGTCAAGGCCTCACCACTAACCCGAAGAAAATCCTGGAGACTTTCCATAAGTTTTTCTCTGACCTTTACGGCGCCCCTAAACTGAGTCATCTAGACTCCCTCTCAGCCTTTCTTAAAGACATCCCCCTCCCCTCCCTGACACTCGAACACAAACAGCTATTGGAGGCTCACTTCACGGAGGAGCAGGTTATGGGGACCATTAAGTACTTAAGAAAGGGATTGGCTCCAGGTCCTGATGGATTATCTATACCTTACTACAAGGCCTTCGCTGAGACACTCACCCCCCATATGACAAAATGTTTTAACTCTAAAACCCAGGGCACCCCCTTGGATCCACAGGTTAATTTGGCCTATATAACCGTTATTCCAAAACCTGATAAGAACCCTGAAGAGGATGGTAATTATAGACCCATATCGTTGATTAACAATGACATTAAAATTTTAACGAAGATCCTGGCAAATAGGCTAGCCTCTTTTCTCAACACTTACATCCACAAAGATCAGGTGGGTTTTATCCCGGGAAGACAGGGTCCAGATCAGATACACAGGGCTGTCGACCTGATCTCCATCCTACAATCCAATTGGGAGGGCGGTGCTAAACAGCAAGGCATGGTCTTATCTCTAGATCTTCAAAAGGCCTTTGACTCAGTGTCTAGGAATTACATACTCATGATTTTGGAGAAATGGGGATTCAGCCAGTGCTTCATAGGGGTCATTAGGGCCCTCTACTCCTACCCCTCAGCCCGAATAAGGTTACAGGGGTACCTTTCTAATCCGAAAGCTATAGCTAAAGGGACAAGACAGGGCTGCCCTCTTTCGCCACTTATCTTCGCCATAGCTATTGAAACCCTGGCGATCGCTATTCGTCAAAACCCAGATATCAAAAGGGTCTCATGTGGCTCTCAGAGCCATAAATGTGGTCTATTCGCAGATGACATCATTTTATTCATCACTTCCCCCCATACCTCCCTTCCCAATATAAGTCGATTATTAGACGCATTTGCTGAACACTCAGGGTTAGCAGTGAACTACTCCAAATCCCATGCAATTAATATCTCCCTCTCGCAGGACACAGTCGCATCTCTGCAACACTCATTTCCTTTTAAATGGAGTCGGTCTTCTATACAATACGGCCAAGATAGAGGATTTATATGTTGGTAATTTTTCCTCCATTTACCGAAAATTAGAGGACGATCTAAAATCATGGTCGAAGAGTAATCTCTACTGGCTGGGTAGAATCAATATGGTCAAAATGACCCTCCTCCCGCGGATCCTATATCTGTTTCGAGCCCTACCGATCCCCATTAGGAAAAGCCACTTAAGGTCCTTTCAGAGTAAAATTCTCAGATTTGTTTGGGGCAGTACAGGTTTCAGGTTTTCCCAAAGCACGTTATACCGCCATAGGAAGAGGGGAGTACTGGGTGTACCCTCTCTCCTCAAATACTTCCAAGCAGCAAGACTGGCTCAACTTTCCCGAGTTTACACGAGGTCTGAGAAACCGGACTGGATTCAAATCGACCGGCAGGCGGTACCACAGTACACTATAGCTTTCCTTCTCTGGACTCATCCGAAAAAAAGACCCCCTATGTTATCCCAGACCCTTTCTCACTCATTTGCCCTTTGGGATTCGCTACGCAACCACCCTGAATTGGTTTCTACTCTGACTCCTTTAGCGCACATATTTCACAACCCATATTTCCCTCCCGGACTAGATATCAAAGCGTTTAAATGGTGGTTGGACAAGGGGCTGTACCGTATAGGACATTTTTTTTACTCCCTCAGGCCCCATATCTCTGGGCTATTGCGTAAGTAAACTGGAGATCCCAGCATCTGAAAAGTTTAGATTCCGACAAATTTCTCATTTTCTAACGCATATCTGGAAAGAGAAGCCTCTCCCCCCAAAAATCTTGGCTTATGAAACCTGGTGTGGCCAAGCCACGGAGCAGAGGGGAGGCATCTCAGTAGTCTATGTGGCCCTCACTCGGACATTGGAAAAGGCCCCCTACATGAAGCTGTGGGAGGAGGATTTCCAGTTCTCGTGGGACTTGGAGACATGGCACGGAGCTCTCTCTGACTCTTCCAGAGGCATTTTAAATACTGTCCTCATGGAGGCGAGTATCAAGGTCATCACCAGGTGGTATCTCACCCCTTCTAAACTGGCCCGCATATATCCCTCGGCTAACCCACAGTGTTTTAGGGGCTGCGCCCTTTTCGGCTCAATGCCTCATATTTGGTGGGAATGCCCAAGGATAAGACCTTTTTGGAGGAGAATCTTTAATCTCATCGAGAAGCTGACCAAGTCCCAGGTCCCCTGAGATCGTCCTTCTTAATGCTCACATTCCGAACCTGAGTTCAACAGGAAATTGGTTCAATTCATATTAATTGGGGCCAAACTCTCCATTGCCAAGTCCTGGAAAAAATCAATGGTGTCCTTCGCAGCAACAGTACAGAAAATTTCTTGGATTATGTCTCAGGAGAGGTTGGCCAGTATCCTTTCGGACACCACCAAAAGGTTCTAGGGGGTCTGGGAGCCCTGGGCCGCATAGGTGTTTCCTTCGTACCAGGATTCAATTTGCAACCAGATATGGCAGACCTGAACTGACTCAAGGTGCTTCTTTCCACTCTTTTTCTTCTTTCACCCGTCCTCCCTTTCTTCTTTTTCAGTACTATTTCTGGTTTATGATCCTGTTGGTTTCTAGTCAAATTGTTAGCTTTAAGAGTAAGATGGTGGTCATCACTTATCCTTACCCTATTAATGGGCCTTTAGCTGAAACAGGTGGTAGGCTTTTAGCCCAAGCTCTCTTAGTAAAGTGTAATCCCCTTTCCATGCACAGTATGTTCCCGGTATGGGGTGCCTGGAGGTTGGGGGTATCTTAGTCTATCACTATTGATTATTAAGCTATATGTTAATGCGATTTTCTCTGCCCTAGAACATTGTGATATTGTTGGGTTTTGTGTAGGGTAATTTAATTAAGGTAACAATGCTGGTATAATAATCTTTCGTATGATTACTTGATTTCTACACTGTTGTACTGTAAACATACTTGTCTTGTACAAATTTAAAATACATTTTTTTTAAATAATTCCAGGTAGTCTTCCTATTTATTTTGTACTTACATTGCTGATTTTTTTCTTTACTGGGAGTTCCCATCTTAGCTGTGGGCATGTAAAGCCCACTTGCACCCTCCTCGAGTCTCTTCCTGGATTAGGGGCTTGTTGGGTAACCAGCATGCACCTCTCGATCTCGAGTGTATGTCTTGTTGCCATAACAATGGGCAGTGATGGAGAAAGGTCCCGCCCCATTGTTATGGCAACATAGATAACATGTCTCTCTGCCACAAAATCGTGTAATTTCCTGTCTGGAACTAATGCAATTTTACAGCTCAGGGATGCCCACTGACTCATGGGAAATGATGACTCCCATCTCCCATGAGCCCAGGCGAGGCAGGAAGTGATGCGCAGTGCCGCGGATCAGGAAGTGGAAGATTACAGGGACCACATAGCAGCAGGGCACTTAGGGTAAGTATCATTTTTTTTTCCAAAGGTGATTCATCATGCATAGAGGATTTGAAATATATAAAGATGTATTTGTGGGTGGAACTCCGCTTTAAGATCCTTATCCTTGAAAGGGAGTAAATGAGTCATCACTGACCTCTGTAGTTACAGTCACTGTGAAGCAATTAATGCTCAAGTTTATAACAAAAATTCTGAAGTCTTTCTCTGAGCAACTCACTTCACATTGTCCCCCCCTCCCAGCAGTTACTCAGCAGACTCCAATATCTAATATCAACACAGATAAGGTACAAGCCAGGTGAGCTGGGCTGCTAAGAGATAATTACATGGGCTTCTACAGTGAGCATTGAGTATAAATTGCTACAGAGTGTTTGCAGCTACAGAGGTCAATGAGGTCTTCCTTTGAAGGTTGTTTACTGTCTTTGAACAAGTGAAATAATCTATTTCATATACATAGTAAGTGACATTGGAATGGTAAAATTTCACTAGGCTGAAACTGGTATGTTGTCCGAGGCAAGGAGATGCTGCAATTCTGTTATATCACAGCTGACATGTTTCAAATGTGGTTGCCCTTTCTTAAAGCTGTAGTATTCAATTTGAGTCTAGCAATGGGGATGAGCTGAACATACAGTACCTGGGTTCAGTTTATGGGAAATTCAGCAAACCTGTCCAAAGTTCAGACGTCAATCCAAACTCCATTGAAATCAATAGGAGCCAAACTTTAAAATTCAGTTCTGGACATTTTACAGGGTGATAGGCAAAGGATTATCAACCAAAGGTCATGAAGAATGGGTAACATAAGGAAATGATACTGGACGGCTGCATTTCCAATAATCCTTTTTACTGAAGCTTCATATGACAAGTGGTTGACGGTTGACAGGTGGAGCAGGGGACAAAGAGGTAGACGCGTTTCATGCAAATGATAGCACCTATTCATTACCTACTGGTAATGACTAAGCACTAACATTTGTGCAAACCGCATCTACCTCTTTGTCCCATTGTTCATTGAGGAGAAGGTATTATTCCAAGCAGCTTACAGGTCAATCGTTTCCTTAAATTACACAGCATGTGAGCTGGTCTAGCACCTGACTAGTGTGTGTGGGGATTAACCAGAGACTCACTTAGGAGAAAGTATTATTTTCAAGCAGCTTAAAGGTCAACCTGAAAAATACTCAAATCCTTTAAAAACATGCTTGGGGGGATGCCTTAACGCTGTATGTGGTTTTGCAGAACATTACGATTCTCGAGGACAGCATTAATGACAGCATATTCTGACTTCATATAAAATTAGATGTGTAATAATATTGTTTACTTGTGCATTATTCCTTGGCTTTCAAAAAGCAGTTGCAATCAATAGTGATTAATTTTCTCTAAAAAAAAAGTAATCAAATTCATATAAATTGGCTAACAGTGGCAAAACAAGCTTATGTTCTTCTTTTTTTTGAACAAAAGGGATTTTATTGATAACAACCATGCATCATGACAACACTTAAGATATGAGTTTCAAATCCAATCACAGCAATGCAATACAGTACCATCCTCAGTATATTTGACAGTCACACTGATACATTGGGAAATTACAGTTTCACCCTAGAATCACCGCTACCCAGCACCACACAACCTACAAGGATGCATCTTAACTGACCCACAAAATAAAACATCCATACTGCTCCTCAGAAGTGTTACCCCTAGAGTAGCAGTCTATCCTATACTAGCTCTACTGGTGAGAGACTGGGGGTATCTAGCAAGGAATACCACAGTTTATTAAACTTGCCAGGGCTTCCCCTATGTTGGTAGATGCACTTTTCCAGGCACAGAGTGTCCCCCATTTGGGCAATCCACTCCTTAACTGTAGGGGGTGCCGCATCCTTCCAGCCTCTAAGAATGAGGAGACAAGCCTGAAAGAGAGCTCTAGAGATGGCCTGTTTGGGGACTTCATCAATAGGTAGGTTATCCAGGATACCCAGGATGCAATGTTTAGGATCTGTCGGAATAATAACCTGAAACACTCTATTAATAGTATGTAGCACCCCCGCCCAATAGCGGTGTAATTTGGGACAGCGCCATACAAAATGGATTAAATCACCATGATCTCTAGCACATCTAGGACACTCTGAATCCCCTCTCATCCCCATACTGAAGAGCCTAGCTGGTGTAAAATGTACTCTCAGTACTATGTATAGTTGGGACAGCCGCTGCGCCACATTCAAGGAGCTCATTTGTACTGCTTGCAACACTTCCTCCCGTTGCTCCTCATTAAATGTACCCACGTACCGTTCCCATTTTGCTATCACCTGTAATGGGAAATCCTCATGAAAAATGGACAGTAGCATGGAGTAGCATTGAGAGATGAACCCCTTAAAAAGGACCACATCCTACATATAGTGAAAAATGGAGGAGGATGAGAGCGTCCACTGGGACTCCCGAGACTGTGCTCGCACTGCATGTTGCAACTGTATATAGTAAAAATACATGGATTGCGGCAAGAGAAATCTCTCCCGCAGTGTAGCAAATGAGCATAATTGGCCGTTGTCAAAAATTTGTCTCAGATGTGTAACTCTATGCTTCCTCCACCGAGCCCCACACGTTAAGGTGAGAAGCTCAACATAATGGCCAGTATCCCAGATTGGACTAAATTTGGTAAACCCCTCAACTCTCTGAAGGTGCCTGAGCTTATTCCACACCTTTTGTATCAGGCTGTACGCGGGGAACCGCCTATTAGATTTAGCATAAACCAGTGCCTCCAACCCTTGCGCCACATCCTGCACTCCTGTTACATGACATACCAGAAATTTGATGGGATCCGTGTCACCTTCCTGGCTTGATGGCATGAGCCTAGCAATGTGCTGTGCCTGAGCAGTTTGGTAATAGAGCCATGGGTTAGGCAGCGCCAGCCCACCTGTATCCTTAGCCTTCTGAAGCTGTTCCAGTTTAACCCGGGGGGTTTGTTCAACCAAAGGAGAGCTCTGAACATGAATTGATGGCCCAAAATACTTTCAAGGGAACCACCATGGGGGTGTTGTGCAAAATATATAAAAGATGCATGAGAACCATTTTTGTCAAATTTACACTACCCACCAAAGATATCCTAAGTCTGGACCATACCTTAATTTTATCTTGAATCTGAGCTATCAGGGGCATCAGGTTTAGTTTAACATATTCCTGTGGTTCAGGGGTGACCTGCACACCTAGATATTTGAAGCATGAGGCTGCCAGTATACCTTGAAGTAGAGGGCTCTGACTTTCTGGGACTGGGACATAATTGATGTATTCGTCCAATTAATCACAAGGCCCGAAAAAGATCTGAACCACGTAATAACTGACATTGCCTCCTGCAGGGAGTCAGAAGTATCCCCCAGCAGTGTCGTCTGCATATAGCATACGTTTTTCCTGCACCTCACCGTATTGAAACCCACGGATATGAGGGTTTGCTATATTCTGGGCAGCCATGGGTTCAATGGCCACAGCGAACAGTAAAGGGGACAGCAGGCATCCTTGACGGGTGCCCCTGAATAGTGAGAATGAGACGGGGAGACGCGTCCAGCCTCTCTTATAATTGCTTTTGGAGAGCAACATAACAACTGTACCCAGGATAAAAATGTGTCCCTGAAGCCAAACTTACTCATGATCGCCCAGAGGTGCTGCCACTCTATGTTATCAAAAGCCTTATGGACATCTAGTGATAGCAGAGCTCTATCGCTCACATTATAAGGTTGGAATTGCATTTTGAGGAAAAGCCGTCTAAGACTGAGGGAGGTAGATTTTTGGGGCATAAAGCCTGATTGGTCTGAGTGGATGATAGAAGAAATAACTTTATTGAGCCTTAACACCAGTACTTTGGCTAGATCTTTATATCGCATTGGAGGAGAGATATAGGTCTGTAGGACCCCGCCTCCAGTGGGTCCTTACCTGGTTCAATATGAGGACAATGTTGGCTCTAGACATGGATTTTGGAAAGAACCCTGCTTTCCTGGCCAAGTTGAAAACCCTTAGCAATTGAAGAAAGATGACACCCCCATATTGCTTATAGATTTCCACGGGGAGACCATCATCACCCGGGGCTTTATATTTGGGAGACAGTTTAACCGCCTCTTGTAGTTCCTCAAGTTTAATAGGGGCATGTAGTAGCGCTTTTTGCCCTGCCATGAGGGAGGTCACTTTTATGGTTCTCAGGTATTCCTGTAGATCTTCTACCGAATATCCCCCTCTAGACCTATATAAGTCAGCGTAGAAGCCACTCAATTCCTGCATTATAAGAGAGGGAGTATTCACTACCTCCCCCCCAGTGCGCAATGCGCCCACAGAAGGGGAAGTCTGCAAAGACCTTGCAATTTTGGTGAGGAGCCTTCCCGTCTGTTCCCCCTCTTTATAGAAGGCTTACCTGTTAAAGAAATGCTTTTTTTCCGCCATTGCTCCCGTGATCCTGTCCAGCGCCTTTTGGGCTGCTAGCCAAGCATCCCTGTTCTCTACTGTGGAATCAGCAATATATGCGGCCTCTAGACGGTGCACCAGCTGCACAGCCTGATCTTTCTGAGCATGCGATCTAGTCTTAATACCCTTGACCTCGATGATAAGGATCCCCCTCAGAAATGCTTTAAACGCTTCCCATGTGATATTTAGCTTAGGGGGGTGTACATGTTGCTCCCAAAACTACTCACTACTCTGTCATGGGACATAAACAAGTTTAGCCAAAAGGCATTTCATTTCCAGGAGCCCTTTGTAAATCCGTGGGTGGTATGGCTTGCAAGTAAACTAGAAGGGGGGAGTGGTTGGATAGCCCTATAACCAGATACTGTATATCCTGAAACAGGTGAGACATCTGAGGCAAGCATAGGCATAGATCAGTTCTCAAAAGAGACATGTGTGGCTTAGAGAAACAAGAGAATGTTGTTTGCAGGGGATTTCGAGCCCGCCATGGATCAATCCATCCCACCCCCTCCATGAATTTCTGCAGTGCCGTTCAGGCAAATGTGTGAGCAGACACCGGGGGGGGGCAATGTTTGTCCCTGACGGGATCCAAAAAACAGTTAAAGTCCCCTATAGCTACCGTAGGTACATCAGGGTTACCCAACTGGAATGTTAGTAACTTCCTCAAAACCTCTAAATTGTATGGGGGTGGTACATATATAGCAGCCAAAATACATTTAAGGTCATAAATTTTACAGAGCAAAAAAACATATCTCCCCTCTGAGTCAATGAGCTGATCATATACTACAAACTGCACAGAGTAATGTACAAGAACACTCACTCCCCTCGAATAGGAGGTATGTGTGGAGTGAAATCCCTATCCCTCCCAGGAGACGTTAACCGATGATATTGTGTCTGGCGTCAGGTGGGTTTCCTGTATTGCATATATAGCAGGTCAGTATTTCCTAAGGACAGTAGGCACCATGGAGCGTTTGAGCGTACTCTGGAGCCCCCTAATGTCCCAGGACACTATTGGGACAATACTCATTGTAATGCAATGATATAATGTCTACAAGGCTTTGAAAGACCCTGTTCTCATGAGAACTGGACAACACAGAGGATCACACATCGGGGACCCACATGTTAAAACAGTAACTGGTACATCCTGAGTTGCTGGTCACAGATGCAGTTCTACTGAGTCTGCTCGTTAAAATTTAACGTAGAGCCATGGTGATGATGAATTCCAGAGCATACCAACTCGGTAGGTATGAATGGCAAAAGGTTGTCAAGTCTGATACATAAACAGTTCCACCTATTTGTGGAAAAGGGAACAGTCACTGGCCAGCGACTACTGACCAAATATGCCAACTTGTGAACAGGTAACAAATGTAACTTAGAACAAAAACTGAACTGAGGATCCCTGGGCTGCATAGAGCTGCCCAAGTTGTAATCCACATAGAGAATCAGTCAGGTAGTTTGTTAAACTGGTAAAGACTCAAAGGTAACAAAATAACAATGTGCATTGGTTAACTCACTTGCTCTCAACGCTTGTGTAAAGATAATGATGTGGACTCCCAGCTCATTATTATAGACTGAGCACTTGTCAGTGCTCCTCTGCCCCCGCTCTCCAAGCCCTGTTAAGGTCATGCTCATTAGCGTCCATCCATAAGGATGCCTCAGCTGCTGATTCAAAAAATGGGCTTGACCCCCAGCTGTGACGCGGAGTTTCGCAGGGAACAGCATGGAGTAAAGTGTATGGAGCTGCTGGAGGCACTTCTTTACATCTGCAAATCTAGCCCTGTGGCGCTGCACTTCCACGGAGTAATCGGGGTAAAAGGAGATCCTTATAGTTGAGTAGTCTGGCCAGGATGGTGCAGGGTGGGTGACCCAATGGAAGGGGTCTGGGTGGCACCCTATGAGCCCATTCAACTGAAAAAAGTGGGGTGAACACCTCTTTACCAAAGATCTCAAGTAACCACTTTTCCACAAAGTCAGTGGGGTCCCTGCCCTCCACTTTTCGGGGAGCCCCACGATGCGCACCTTGTTCCTACGCAAATTATTCTCAATATCATCAGACTTGAGTTTTTTTGCTCTTGCTAGCCTGGCTGTGCTTTGAGTGTCTCTGATGAGTGGGGTGATTTTATCTTCTATGTCGCTGATGAGGCCTTCAGTGGCTGTGGTGCATTCTCTGAGTTTTTGTAAATCATGTCGCATGAATCCCACCTCCTCTCTTAAGCCTCCAAACTGATCCTGCCGCAAGTGTACCTGACCCTATAGGAGTAGGCGATGATTTTAGAACAATAATCTGTCTCTTACAGCAAAAGCAGGAACCTCACCCTATAGGAGTAGGCGATGATTTTAGAACAATAATCTGTCCCTTACAGCAACAGCAGGAACCTGACCCTATAGGAGTAGGAGATGATTATAGAACAATAATCTGTCCCTTACAGCAACAGCAGGAACCTGACCCTATAGGAGTAGGTGATAATTTTAGAACAATAGAGCAGTAGACTCTACCTAGTCCAGTCAGATCGTTCTGTAATGCAGGATGAGATGTTATTAGAACTGCAATCTGTCCCTAAAAGCAGTAGTAGTAGTAATCTCTACCTAGTCTACAATCAGATTGTTCTGTAATGCAGGATGAGATCTGCAATCTGTCCCTCAAAGCAGTAGTAGTAGTAATCTCTACCTAATCCACAATCAGATCGATGAGATGTTATTATATCTGCAAACTGTCCCTCACAGCGCCGGCAGCATCCTCTCCCTACACTAGTCAGAGAGCATGTGACATGCAGCACTAAGTGACTCCAGCTTATAAAGAGGCTGGGTCACATGATGCACTGGCCAATCACAGCCATGCCATTAGTAGGTATGGCTGTGATGGCTTCTAAGGGCAAACCAGTGAAATGCTTGTTGATTGGCTGCCCTGCAGCTATTCAACATGCGTGATCAAATACCCGAACCCAGAACCCGAACCCAAACTTTTTTCAAATGTTCGGGTTCGGGTCCGGGTCATGGACACCCCAAAGTTCGGTACGTACCCGAACTTTAGACTAGTGTAGGGAGAGGATGCTGCCGGCGCTGTGAGGGACAGATTGCAGATATAATAACATCTCGTCGATCTGATTGTGGACTAGGTAGAGATTACTACTACTACTGCTTTGAGGAACAGATTGCAGATCTCATCCTTCATTACAGAACAATCTGATTGTGGACTAGGTAGAGATTACTACTACTACTGCTTTTAGGGACAGATTGCAGTTCTAATAAAATCTCATCCTGCATTACAGAACGATCTGACTGGACTAGGTAGAGTCTACTGCTCTATTGTTCTAAAATTATCACCTACTCCTATAGGGTCAGGTTCCTGCTGTTGCTGTAAGGGACAGATTATTGTTCTAAAATCATCGCCTACTCCTATAGGGTCAGGTTCCTGCTGTTGCTGTAAGGACAGATTATTGTTCTAAAATCATCGTCTACTCCTATAGGGTCAGGTTCCTGCTGTTGCTGTAAGGGACAGATTTTCGTTCTAAAATCATCACCTACTCCTATAGGGTCAGGTTCCTGCTGTTGCTGTAAGAGACAGATTATTGTTCCAAAATCATCGCCTACTCCTTTAGGGTCAGGTTCCCGCTGTTGCTGTAAGGGACAGATTATTGTTCTATAATAATCTTAGTTCTAAAGGGAGAGGTTCCTGCTGGTCCTGTAAGGGACAGATTGTTGTTCTAAAATCATCGCCTACTCCTATAGGGTCAGGTTCCTGCTGTTGCTGTAAGGGACAGATTATTGTTCTATAACCATCTCCTAGTTCTAAAGGGAGAGGTTCCTACTGGTCCTGTAAGGGACAGAGTATTGTTCTAAAATCATTGCCTACTCCTATAGGGTCAGGTTCCTGCTGTTGCTGTAAGGGACAGATTATTGTTCTAAAATCATCGCCTACTCCTATAGGGTCAAGTTCCTGCTGTTTCTGTAAGGGACAGAATATTGTTCTAAAATCATTGCCTACTCCTATAGGGTCAGGTTCCTGCTGTTGCTGTAAGGGACAGATTATTGTTCTAAAATCATCACCTACTCTTATAGGGTCAGGTTCCTGCTGTTGCTGTAAGGGACAGATTATTGTTCTATAATCATCTCCTACTCCTATAGGGTCAGGTTCCTGCTGTTGTTGTAAGAGACAGATTATTGTTCTATAATTATCTCCTAGTTCTAAAGGGAGAGGTTCCTGCTGGTCCTGTAAGGGACAGATTATTGTTCTAAAATCATTGCCTACTCCTATAGGGTCAGGTTCCTGCTGTTGCTTAAAATCTTGTTATTAGACAGGGAATGTCGTTGTCGTCCTTGGACTGGGATATCCTTATCCGTTACTAAAATCTTGTTATTAGACAGGGAATGTCGTTGTCGTCCTTGGACTGGGATATCCTCATCCGTTACTAAAATCTTGTTATTAGACAGGGAATGTCCTGGTCGTCCTTGGAGAGGGAAA
>BLSH010282563.1:3508353-3521133 GCA_018402905.1 Glandirana rugosa | reverse complement strand
AAAGGGAGAGGTTCCTGCTGGTCCTGTAAGGGACAGATTATTGTTCTAAAATCATTGCCTACTCCTATAGGGTCAGGTTCCTGCTGTTGCTGTAAGGGACAGATTATTGTTCTAAAATCATTGCCTATTCCTATAGGGTCAGGTTCCTGCTGTTGCTGTAAGGGACAGATTATTGTTCTATAATCATCTCCTACTCCTATAGGGTCAGGTTCCTGCTGTTGCTGTAAGGGACAGATTATTGTTCTATAATCATCTCCTAGTTCTAAAGGGAGAGGTTCCTGCTGGTCCTGTAAGGGACAGATTATTGTTCTAAAATCATCTCCTAGTTCTATAGGGAGAGGTTCCTGCTGCTCCTGTAGAAGAAGAAGAATTTATTATTCAAGTTTTTTGTATTAATAAATACTTAAATAGTGCTACATAGTACATTTGCGGGCAGAATGAGGAGAGTGTAAAATAAGGGACGTGGTCGTGGTGCTGCTGGTGCTGCTGGGGTTGGTGGTGTTGGTGAAGCTCCTGTTGGAAGGAGAGGATGTGGTCGATCTGTGCCAACTACACGCACAAGTGAAACACCTTCCTCAGGTAGCCAACAGAACCTTCAACTTTATATGGTAGGCCGAAAGCCGCTCAACGAATGGTGAGGCCAGAAGAATCACAGGCAATAGTAGATTGGGTGGCTGACAATGCCTCCAATTCCTTCAAATTGTCTCCCTCCCGGTCCCTAGATGAAAGCTCAGAGTTGGCACCTGAACCCCATGGCCATCTGTCTTTCACCTCAGCCCCTTGTAAATTAGCCAAGCAGTCTTGAGCCCCAAGTCATGCAACAGACTCTTTGATGACTTTCCTGGTGTGCTTTGCTTGGGCCATCCACATAGCCCTGCCCCAGAAGTGGAAGACATTGAGTGCACCGATGCCCAACCACTTCTGTTGCAGGATGAGGACATGGAAACACCAGCGCAGCACGTCTCTGATGGTGACGAAATACAGGTGCCAACTGCTGCAACTTTCCTCAGTGTGCAGACTGACAAGGAGGGCAGTGGTGAAGGGTGGGTGGAAGATGATGTGGAGGAGGATGATGAGGTCCTAGAGCCCACATGGAATGAGGGTCATGCGAGTGATGTGTGCAGTTTGGAGGAAGAGGTGGTGGTCGCACAGAGGCACCAGCACAGCAAAAGAGCAAGCAGGTTGCAAAAGCGGAGCGAGCGTCCCCTAGACAGTAGGCCTGCTACTACCCTCCGCACCCAGGGACCTAGCACACCAAAGGCAGCTCAAAGTGTTCCCCCGTGTGGCAGTTCTTCAGACAATGTGCTGACGACAAGACACGAGTGATTTGCACGCTGTGCAATGATAGCCAGAGGCGAGGCCTAAATGTTCTAAACCTGAGCACAACCTGCATGATCAGGCATCTAAATTCAAGCCACAAGCTGCATTGGAATAATTACCTCAAAATCTAAGAAAGGTCTCGGCCTCCTCCTGCTTCCTTTTCTGCTGCTGCCTCGGCCTCTTCTTCCACCTCTACAGTGCCAGTGTCACCTGCCACCCAGCAAACAGAGCACGTGACAGCAATGCCACCATGTCTGCCACCGTCCCCAAGCATTTCCACACGGTCCCATGGAAGCTTACAGCTCTCCATCTCCCAAACACTGCAGAGAAAGAGGAAGTACCCCCCTACCCACCCGCGATCCTTGACCCTGAATGCCAGCATTTCCAAATTCCTGGCCTTTGAAATGCTGTCATTCCGTCCGGTGGACACGGACAGTTTTAAAAACCTGATGGCTGTGGCTGTCCCACAGTATGTGGTTCCCAGCCGCCATTACTTTTCCAGGCGAGCCATCCCTTCCCTGCACAAACAAGTCAGGGACAAGATCAAGTGTGCACTGCGCAACGCCATCTGTGGCAAGGTCCACATAACCACTGATACATGGACCAGTAAGCATTGGCGGGGACGCTATATCTCGCTAACTGCACACTGGGCAAATGCAGTGGCGGCTGGGCCTGAGGCGGCTAGCCATTTGGCGCATGTCCTTCCGCCACCGAGGATTGCAGGGCATTTCTTTTTGCCTCCTGTTGCCTCCTCCTCCTACTGCGCTTCCTCCTCCTCTACCACCTCCTCATCCGCTCAGCATAAAACCTTCACCACCAACTTCAGCACATCCAGGGGGAAACGACAGCAGGCTGTTTTAAAACTGATATGTTTGGGGGATAAACCCCACACTGCGCAGGAGCTGTGGACGGGCATTGAACAACAGACTGATGAGTGGTTGTTGCCACTGAGCCTCAAGCCTGGCCTGGTGGTGTGCCACAATGGGCGAAATCTCATAGCTGCTCTGGGCCTAGCCGATTTGACGCACATCCCTTGCCTGGCGCATGTGCTGAATTTGGTGGTACAGAAATTTCTAAAAAACTACCCGGATATGTCAGAGGTGCTGCAGAAAGTGTGGGCCGTCTGTGCGCACTTTCGGCGTTCTCACCCTGCTGCTGCTCGCCTGTCTGCAATGCAGCGGAACTTCGGTCTTCCCACTCACCGCCTCCTATGCGATGTGCCCACAAGGTGGAACTCCACCCTGCACATGCTGGAGAGACTGTGCGAGCAGCAGCAGGCAATAGTGGAGTTTCAGCTGCAGCAAGCACGGGTCAGTCGCTCTGCGGAACAGCACCACTTCACCACCAACGAATAGGCCTCCATACGAGACCTGTGTACCGTATTGCGGTGTTTCGAGTACTCCACCAACATGGCCAGTGCCATGATGGAAGAGGGTGTGGTACAGGAGGATGAGGAGGAGGAGGAGGAGGAAGAGGGGTAATTTCCACGGTTATCAGGCCAGTCATTCACAAGTGGCTCGGAGGGTGGGTTCCTGCACCAGCATAGGCCAGGTAAAAAATATTCAAGCCAGGGCACAGTTCTGGAGGATGAGGAGGATGAGGAAGATCATGAGGAGGAGGAGGAGGAACCGCAGCAGGATGGCACCCAATGCAGCTCATGGGCATCACTGGAGCATGGCTGGGGGGATAAGGAGGACACCGATGATACACCTCCCACAGAGGACAGCTTGTCTTTGCCTCTGGGCAGCCTGGCACACATGGCTGACTACATGCTGCAGTGCCTGCGAGAGCCGAGTTGCCCACATTGTAACTTTTTCCGATTACTGGGTGGCCACCCTGCTGGATCCCTGTTACAAGGACAACATGCCATCCTTAATTCCCTCACTGGAGCGTGAAAGGAAGATGCGCGACTACAAGCGCACACTGGTAGACGCGCTGCTGAGGGTATTCCCAAATGACACCGGGGGGCTCAGTGGAAGCACAAGGCGAAGGCAGAGGAGGAGGAGGAAGAGGCCACCAACGCAGCTGTGGCACCGCCAGCACCTCAGAAGGCAGGGTTAGCATGGCCGAAATGTGGAAAAGCTCTGTCAGCAGCCCGCCACAACAAACAGCACCACCAGTTGATAGGCAAGCTCTTAGTAGGAGGCAGCATTTCAGCAACATGGTGGAACAGTATGTGTGCACACGCTTACACGTACTGACTGATGGGTCTGCCCCATTCAACTTCTGGGTCTCCAAATTGGCCACATGGCCTGAGCTTGCCCTTTATGCCTTGGAGGTGCTGGCATGCCCTGCAGCCAGTGTATTGTCTAACGGCAGGGGGCGTTATCACAGACAAGCGCAGCCGCCTGTCCACAGCCAACGTGGACAAGCTAACGCTTATTAAAATGAACCAGGCATGGATCCCACAAGACTTGTCTGTACCTTGTGCAGAATAGACATTTAGACCGGACTCACACAGCCATTCATATACTTGTTTTTTTGAATATGCCTCAATATTTTGGGGGCTACCCCAATTAGAAAAACAAACAAACAAACAACAAAAAGTGTTGGCTACCTCCTCCTCCTCCTCCTCCTCCACCGCCACTTCCACCTACACTGCCATGGTCACGGCCTAGTCAACCTCTAGGCTCCTACTCCACATCCACCCCCCTTCCCATTTTTATTTTTTTATTTGATTTTAAGTTATTTTCCCTATCCCCATTTTTTTGTAGGGCACTTGTCCTACTCTTACCTCCATTTTACTTCCTTTTGCAGCCCTCTAGCACTTGCCAGGACTTTTTTACAGCCATTTTTGTCCTGAAAAGTTCGGGTCCCCATTGACTTCAATGGGGTTTGGGGTCCGGGGTAAAGTTCGGGTCAAGTTCGGTACTGAACCCAAACTTTTTCGCGAAGTTCAGCCGGACCCGCCGAACCCGAATATCCAGGTGTTCGCTCAACTCTAGTTATTTATTATTATTTCAAATGTTCTTTCTTGTTTCCAAATTTCCGAATTTTGGAAATTTGGAAATAAGGAAGAACATTTGAAATAATAAGTTATTAATTCATTTCAAATGTTCTTCCTTATTTCCGACTTTTGCAGTGTGTGACTGTATATATGCATACTGTATGTATGTATGTATGTATGTGTGTGTACTGAGTGTGTATATACTGTGTGTAAATTGTATGTATATTGTATGCATACTGTGTGTATAGATACAATATACATACAATATACACACAGTATATACACACCCAGTATACACACACATACATACATACAGTATGCATATATAGTCACACACTGCAAAAGTCGAAAATAAGGAAGAACATTTGAAATAATAATAGCTTATTATAATGTATAATAAGTTAAAATAATAAATCATTAACTTATTATTTCAAATGTTCTTCCTTATTTCCGAATTTCCGAAATTCAGAAATAAGAAAGAACATTTGAAATAATAATAGCTTATTATAATTTACAATAATGTAAAATAATAAATTAATAACTTATTATTTCATATGTTCTTCCTTAATTCGGAAATAAGAGAGAACATTTGAAATAGTAATAAATAACTATTCAATTATAGGTATTGTAATTTCCTTGAAAGTTTGGCTGTTAGTGAACTTAAATATGAAATTTATCATTAATAGCCATATTTTCAAGAAAATTCCAATACCTATAATTTAATAGGTATTTATTATTACTTCAAATGTTCTTTCTTATTTCTGAATTTCGGAAATAAGGAAGATAATTTTTTCAGAATTTCGGAAATAAGGAACATCATTTGAAATAATAAGTTATTAATGTATTATTTTAACTTATTGTAATAAGCTATTATTATTTCAAACGTTCTTTCTTATTTCCGAATTTTGGAAATTCGGAAATAAGGAAGAACATTTGAGATAATAAGTTATACATGTATTATTTTAACTCATTATAAATAATAATAAGCTATTATTATTTCAAATGTTCTTCCTTATTTCCGAATTTCCGTAATTCGGAAATAAGGAAGAACATTTGAAATAATAATAGCTTATTATAATGTATAATATGTTAAAATAACAAATCATTAATGTATTATTTCAAATGTTCTTCCTTATTTCCGAATTTTGGAAATTTGGAAATAAGAAAGAACATTTGAAATAATAATAGCTTATTATAATTTGTAATAATGTAAAATAATCAATTAATAACTTATTATTTCATATGATCTTCCTTATTTCCGAAATTCGGAAATAAGAAAGAACTTTTGAAATAATAATAAATAACTATTCAATTATAGGTATTGGAATTTCCTTGAAAGTTTGCCTCTTAGTGAACTTAAATATGAAATTTATCATTAATAGCCATATTTTCAAGAAAATTCCAATACCTATAATTTAATAGGTATTTATTATTATTTCAAATGTTCTTTCTTATTTCCGAATTTCGAAAATAAGGAAGATCATTAGATATAATAAGTTATTCATGTATTATTTTAACTTATTATAAATTATTATTATTTCAAATGTTCTTTCTTATTTCTGGATTTTGGAAATTCGGAAATAAGGAAGAACATTTGAAATAATAAGTTATAAATGTATTATTTTAACTCATTATAAATAATAATAAGCTATTATTAATTCAAATGTTCTTTCTTATTTCCGAATTTTGGAAATTCAGACCTAAGGAAGAACATTTGAAATAATAAGTTATTAATTTATTATTTTAACTTATTATAAATTATAATAAGCTATTATTATTTCAAATGCTCTTCCTTATTTCCAACTTTTGCAGTGTGTGACTGTACATATGCATACTGTATGTATGTATGTATGTGTATGTGTATACTGGGTGTGTATATACTGTGTGTATATTGTATGTATATTGTATGTATACTGTGTGTATACATACAATATATATACAACATACACACAGTATATACACACCCAGTATACACACGCACACCTACATACATACATACATACAGTATGCATATATACAGTCCCACACTGCAAAAGTCGGAAATAAGGAAGAACATTTGAAATAATAATAGCTTATTATAATTTATAATAAGTTAAAATAATAAATCAATAACTTATTATTTCAAATGTTCTTCCTTATTTCCGAAATTCGGAAATAAGAAAGAACATTTGAAATAATAATAGCTTATTATAATTTATAATAAGTTAAAATAATAAATTAATAACTTATTATTTCAAATGTTCTTCTTATTTCCGAAATTCGGAAATAAGAAAGAACGTTTCAAATAATAATAAATAACTATTAAATTATAGGTATTGAAATTTCCTTGAAAGTTTGGCTGTTAGTGAACTTAAATATGAAATTTATCACTAATAGCCATATTTTCAAGAAAATTACAATACCTATAATTTAATAGTTATTTATTATTATTTCAAATGTTCTTTCTTATTTCCGTATTTCCAAATTTCGGAAATAAGGACGTACATTTGAAATAATAAGTTATAAATGTATTATTTTAACTCATTATATATAATAATAAGCTATTATTATTTCAAATGTTCTTCCTTATTTCCGAATTTCGAAAATTCAGAAATAAGGAAGAACATTTGAAATAATAAGTTATACATGTATTATTTTAACTCATTATAAATAATAATAAGCTATTATTATTTTAAATGTCTTATTTTCGATTTTTGGAAATTCGTACCTAAGGAAGAACATTTAAAATAATAAGTTATTAATTTATTATTTTAACTTATTATAAATTATAATAAGCTATTATTATTTCAAATGTTCTTCCTTATTTCCGACTTATGCAGTGTGTGACTGTACATATGCATACTGTATGTATGTATGTATGTATGTGTGTGTGTATACTGGGTGTGTATATACTGTGTGTATACATACAATATATATACAACATACACACAGTATATACACACCCAGTATACACACACACATACCTACATACATACATACATACAGTATGCATATATACAGTCACACACTGCAAAAGTCGGAAATAAGGAAGAACATTTGAAATAATAATAGCTTAATGAAATAAAATTGAGGTGGTATTGGTTTCCCCAAGTTTATTTGTAATTATATATTAATTGCCTAATTCCTCTACTTTGTTAAACTGCTAAAACTCTGATAACAGTAACGATAATGGTACGATAATAGGGTTAGCTTATATATATATAATCAATTACTCTGCTTTAATAAAGCAAGGATTTCATTTATTATACAGAAATTAGAAATGCTAACATAAAACACTAAGAAAAAATAGAGTATACAACAAACAATGATATGTTACATGTCACCGTCCTCAAGATGCTGTTCTGGCTGGGCTCCAATGGAAGAGAGAGAGCAGGAAGTGGCTTACAACTTTTAAACGGTGCTCAGGCACCCACCCACACACACCCACATGCAAGCCTATATAGGATTATAACCAATGATGGCCGATTTCCTTTCTTCAATCCATCCCCTAGGACGCATGCTGTGTTGTATGCGGTAGCAACCACTAGAGGCAGTATATGTCCATGTATATCTCATATCTGATTCCCCCCATCTTCCCAGGCCAGGTGTTCCTTTGAAGATCTGTAAGTCAGGCAATCAATCACTTTAGCAGTTGACTATTGACATTTTTATGTACAGTCATTCAGTTATTACACCATGTAGCCTACACTCCTGCTGTTACTCCCCTGCCCGGGGGCAGGACTCCAAGCTGAAGGTTGATATGCACTGGTCATCTCCATAAAACTTGTTGAATGGCATTCCAGGTTACTTCCAGTAGGGTGCAGACCAGATATGATTAGATTTCCTATTTCTTGCACTATGGAAAAACTATGTTGCCCTCCAACACTTATTATAATTTATAATAAGTTAAAATAATAAATCAATAACTTATTATTTCAAATGTTCTTCCTTATTTCCGAAATTCGGAAATAAGAAAGAACATTTGAAATAATAATAGCGTATTATAATTTATAATAAGTTAAAATAATAAATTAATAACTTATTATTTCAAATGTTCTTCCTTATTTCTGAAATTCGGAAATAAGAAAGAACGTTTGAAATAATCATAAATAACTATTAAATTATAGGTATTGAAATTTCCTTGAAAGTTTGGCTGTTAGTGAACTTAAATATGAAATTTATCACTAATAGCCATATTTTCAAGAAAATTACAATACCTATAATTTAACAGTTATTTATTATTATTTCAAATATTCTTTCTTATTTCCGTATTTCCGAATTTCGGAAATAAGGACGTACATTTGAAATAATAAGTTATAAATGTATTATTTTAACTCATTATAAATAATAATAAGCTATTATTATTTCAAATGTGCTTCCTTATTTCCGAATTTCGAAAATTCAGAAATAAGGAAGAACATTTGAAATAATAAGTTATTAATCTATTATTTTAACTTATTATAAATAATAATAAGCTATTATTATTTCAAATGCTCTTCCTTATTTCCAACTTTTGCAGTGTGTGACTGTATATATGCATACTGTATGCATGTATGGATGTGTGTGTGTATACTGGGCGTGCATATACTGTGTGTATATTGTATGTATATTGTATGTATACTGTATATACACACCCAGTATACACACACACATACATACATACAGTATGCATATATACAGTCAAACACTGCAAAAGTTGGAAATAAAGAAGAAAATTTGAAATAATAATAGCTTGTTATAATAAGTTAAAATAATAAATTAATAACGTATTATTTCAAATGTTATTCCTTATGTCCGAATTTCTGAAATTCGGAAATAAGAAAGAACATTTGAAATAATAATAGCTAATTATTATTTATAATGAGTTAAAATAATACATGTATAAATTATTATTTCAAATGTTCTTCCTTATTTCTGAAATTCGGAAATAAGAAAGAACATTTGAAATAAGAATAAATAACTATTAAATTATAGGTATTGGAATTTTCTTGAAAGTATGGCAATTAGTGATAAATTTCATATTTAAGTTCACTAACAGCCAAACCTTCAAGGAAATTCCAATACCTATAATTTAATAGTTATTAGTTAGTTATTATTTCAAATATTCTTAGTTATTTTCGAATTTTCGGATTTCCGAATTTCTGAATGTCGTATTTCCGAATTACTGCAATTATCAAAATTGCCGATTCGGAAAAATGAAAATTCTGAAGAATTCGGAAATTAAAAGTTCGGAATTCGTCCGAATTGCCGAATTTTGCAAATGTGTCCATTCTGAACCTGAAGGTCACCCCAAACACTCTGCTCTTACACATGAAAGTAAATATATGCCTGAAAAAGCTCTCAGCCAACTTTCTTGAAAAGTTTTATGTCCCACATTACAGACAATTCACATGCATTTAGCCAGTCTCTCTATAGTTTTAGATGAAGCAAAGCAAGCATTTGCTGTTGACATGAACATATGACAAACAGCTGCAAGCTGCATTGTTTGAAGGGCCAGATCCACTGAATACAATAAAGCAAGCAATAAATACTCAGGTTATATTAACCCCTACAGATCCGTGCTATTGCCAAAGTACGGCTCCAGCGCGGATCTGAAATGCCGGGACGACGTCCATGGACGTCGTCCCCTGTGCACGCTCCCGGCGCGCCCCCTGGCGGCAGCAGCGGCAGTAGCGGCGCGCGGGCGTACCCATGGGTCGGGCGGACTCGATGTCCGCTCGAGACGCACGATTGCCTGACAGAGCTGCAGAACGGGGAACCGCCAATGTAAACACGGCGGTTCCCCGTTCTGTGAAGGGGGACATACCAGATCTACTGATCCCTGTCACTGGGATCAGTTAGATTTGTTATGTCCAGGCCAGCCCCGCTTCCCCACAGTTAGAACACACCCAGGGAACATTGTTAACCCCTTCACTGCCCCCTGCAGGTTAACCCCTTTACTGCCAATGACATTTATACAATAATCAGTGGACATTTAAATTTCTGATCGCTGTATAAATGTCATTGGTCCCAAAAATGTGTAAAAAATGTCTGACATTTCTGCTGCAATATCGCAGTCCTGATAAAAACCGCAGATCGCCGCCATTACTAGTAAAAAAAAATAAAAATAATAAAAACGCCATAAATCAATTCCCATAGTTTGTAGACGCGATAACTTTTGCGCAAACCAATCAATATACGCCGATTGCAATTTTTTTTTTACCAAAAATATGTAGAAGAATATATATCGGCCTAAACTGATGAATAATTTTTTTTAATGGATTTGTACTTTAGCAAAAAGTAAAAAATATTGTTCTTTTTTACAAAATTGTCACTCATTTTTTGTTTATAGCGGCGATCAGAAATGACGCAGAGGTGATCAAATACCACCAAAAGAAAGCTCTATTTGTGGGAAAAAAGGACACAAATTTTATTTGGGTACAACGTCGCACGACCGCACAATTGTCATTCAAAATGCGACAAAGCTGAAAGCCAAAAATTGGTCTGGGCAGGAGGGGGGTTTAAGTGCCCAGTAAGGAAGTGGCTAAAGTAGAAGTATAGGCAAAACGTGTTTTTCCATTTTGGATAGAGCAAGGGAGGGGTATAACCCCTGCAAAAAATAAATGTCTCCATCTGTGTCTGATTTCAGAGATTTCCTTTCATTCCCTGTCCCAAACAGGAAGTGAGAGGAAATCCCTGCAAAGTTAATTTCTTGGGGACCCTCAGGTCACCAGAATTAGTGCCCCCATGGTAAGATTTCCCCTATATTACTTTTCTGGGGACAACCCAAAATTTGGGATTTCTTTTAATTTCACTTTCAATGATAATAGTAAATGGGACAAATAGAGAGAGTGAATCTCCCTAGGGCACAGACAGCAATAAAAATTGACAAGCAAGCATTATAATCCCTCTACACTCTATCCAAAGCTAAAAAAAGTTTTGCCTTTAGTAATACTTTAACCACTTAAAGACTGGCATGTTTAATCCACTTCCTGTACAATCCATTTTTCAGTTTTCACACTTGTCACACTTTTAATGACAATTACTCAGTCATGCAACCATGTACTCACATAATTTTAAAGACTTTTTTGAGACAGAGCTTTCTTTGGTGACATTTAATCACTACTGGCTTTTTATTTTTTATGTTTCAATGGTTTTTATTGAGTTAAGTACACAAAAAAAAACATATGGAAACAGATAGTTACTGTATAATAGAGGCGGGTAAACCCCACCTCCCAGGTAAAATGGAATGTTGAGCGTTACATTGACATAACATAAACAGAAAACAAAAAAAAAAGAGAAAATTATAAATATGCAGATATTGGCAAGTCAACTAGAGAGCTGCACCCCATAGCAGTTCCAGCATCTTATAGTCTGAGTCGGTCTTACGGACCAGCCACCTTTAAGAAGAGATGGACGTTTCCTCCCACTGACACCCCAAGAGGGAGCATGCTGTGTCGAGCGAGTCCAGAAACGATACCACCACTATATTAGGATATAAAGGGAGCTGTTTCATTGTTGGTGGCCCCTCACCCTTAATCTAGAGTATATCCTTACCATGGGTATATCAGACAACCTTGGCCAATCCTAAGCTCGTCCAAATTACCATATCACTTTAACAGAACACACAAGAGAAAAAGCGGAATAGGAATAATAAAGAAAAAAAGGAAAAAAGGGGCATAGGTTAAGGAAGAAGAGAAAAGAAGGAAAGACAGGGAAAAGAGACAGAGTTATCAGAGGGGTGTCTGCTGGGGGGGAGTCCATGTCCCAGCCAAAAATATAGAGATCATGGATACCCGCTAGTTAAGACACTAGTGAGTGTCATACTTCACCTTACACCCAGCTAATATATCGCCACTCTATATTGAATGACTAGACGGCATAGAAGGTTGTTTTTCTAAAGTACATGTTCTCTAAACTGGCACTTTCATAAAATTGGCCCAGGGTTCCCAGGTTCGCTCATATTTCCCAGATGTGTCCCGGATAATGCTAACCATCTTCTCTTGAGCCATTATCCATGAAACTTTCCGTTTTACTTGGGTAAAGGAAACCGACTGGGATTTCCAAGCCCTCGCTAGGGTAATTTTGGCTCCTAATAGAATAAAATCAATAAGAGCTTGTGTGTATTTTGAAATTTTACAAGGTCTGTAATGTAAAAGAGCGATCCTGGGATCCTGGTCCAGAGCTATATTAGTGAGTTTTCTAATTAGACGGAATAAGCGGTTCCAGAAATCTCTAATCCTAGGACACTCCCAGAAGATGTGCAGAAGCGAGCCTGAAAGCCCACAATCACGGAAGCAAAGTGGGGAAGTCTCAGGAAAAATTTTTGCTATGCGGGTCGGAACCATGTACCATCTGGTTACAACTTTTAGGTTGGCTTCGACCAAGGAAGCATTCTGTAAACCCCTGAATGTATGTTCAAAGTTGCCATGCCATTTCTCGATATCCCATTCGAAGTTAAGATCCCTTTCCCAGGTAGTCATATAAGGAGTTTTACCTAGAGGTTCCGCTAGTGCTGAGATCGCCTTGGAGATCCATTTTGAGGAATATACTGA
>BLSH010282563.1:3480354-3494301 GCA_018402905.1 Glandirana rugosa | reverse complement strand
TGCTTACAGAACTTCCTCTTACTTTGCAGGGGACTCCACAGGTTCTATTAGTGTAAATGCACCCCTCATTGCCTTAACAAAAGGCATTATCAGGGTAAAGAGACTTATCTCCCTCTGCCCCACTGTTGGAGGTCTTTATAGACGGATGGCTTGATGGGACAGTTCCCGTTCTTCCTGGCCATCCTAGCGGGAGAACATGCCGCAATGGCTATTGAAATCTTAATGTGGCTCACATTCCACTCTTTAAGGGATTCTTGCACCACATGCCTCATCAGAGATTCCATCTGTTGGAAATCACTATCCCCTTCTCCAACCACCTGGGCTTCAGCATAGCTCATGCAGAGACTTACCCTCTGAGACCGGAGTCCCGCATCCCCAGTAGGCTCCCTTCTTGGAGCAGCTGACATAGCGGTGGGTACGTGAAGGGGGATTCAAAGCTTCTACTATGAAGGCTGGGCCTTGACAGTGCCCTATGCCAAATACATTTGGAAGAGGAATGTTGTGACCTAATGAGGTCTTTATCATCTTTTGTCGTATCTTGCTACTTTGACCTAGAAGGAAAAATAAAGAAAACAAAATAGGATAGAAAGGAAATGGTTAAACTCGAAAAGAGTACCCAGGTCAGCAAGGAAAGGAAAGGGTAAAACCCCCCCTCTCATACTTGCTGCACAAGGGCTGGCCACCAGGGGGGGCAGTGAAACATCCACCGTGCAAAACTGCACAGCCAGACAACCTGCCCAGCTGATCAAGGTATAGCAGAATTACACAGGCAGCTTACCAGGAAGTTAATGCACAGCATATACCTGAGATGACTGCACACAGCATTTAGAGAACCCTGCTGAAAGCTGCCCACAGAGAAATCCCTATATCAACAGTACTGACCGCTGATTGAATTTCTCCACTGAAATGATGCCACCGCCGCCCACAGTGCACATGCACTGGATCCCTGGTCAGGAGTAACCTGGGGACACCTGGCCGGAAGAGAAAGCAGCAGCTTGGAACGCCAATGCGCTCCAGCCGCCATAGACTGGAAGACACTAGAGACAGGGAAGAAAACAGACAACCACACACTGCTGCCATGGAATATGTAATATAAAGGTATACATCACCGCAATTCAATCCTGCTTCCATGATCAAACCGGACCAGGTAGGCTGATCACACCGTACTTGGGGCAGATAGGGCCACCCGCTAGTAGCTGGGCTGTCTGGCAGTTGCGCCGCTTACCTGCCAGTGGCTAGGTTTCTAGCTCTTCCAGCGCCTCTTCCAATTGCCCACTCCATACCTTGCTAGTAGCTAAGGCTTATCAGAGTATCCAGCAGCTCTTCCAACTGCCCACTCCATACCTCGCTAGTAGCTAGGGCTTATCGGAGTATGGCGACCTGTCTTTCCAGTGGTCGTTGTTGGCCGGTCTTGATCGCGGAGAGAAAAAACTTCAGGTAATCAAATAAACCACACGGTCCTTAGGAGGAGGACAAAAAAGGAACACGGCCTCTGGCTCGGAGCAAGAATTTATGGGAGTGGGGTCCTATAGGGGAGGAGTGGAGGCGGGGCTAGCCCAAACGTATGCTGCCATGGAGTCTGTCAGGAAATATAATTTTTACATGCAGAAGAGAAGTGTCAGAATTGGCCTGAGTAGCAAGGGGTTAATTACCATAAGTAAGTAATATACAAATAATTATTGTATATTATTTTTAAGGTAATTTAATATATTTTCAAAAACTGTACTCAAACAGGTGGTTTAATGGACAAATGACTGACGTTTGAAGTTATAACTTCAAACCAGTAATTTCACAATAAATAGATAAATAATCAATTATTATCATATAGCATATTAATATATGAATTAGCTTGTACCTTTTCAGCAGCAGCAGATTCTCATTCTCCCTCTTAACTGTGTGAGAAAAACATGGGATTATGGGTAAATTGTATACACATAAACCTGTTTTTTCCTTGTAGTTAAGAGGGCTAGGCTGGAAGTGAGCATTTGTCTTTTAGACACATGCCCCCTTCTATGACACTGCAGTGAGGCGTGCCTCCACTGCAGAATTTTTATTGGACAGCTTGGACCAATGGTGCTTTACCATTGGATAAGGCTCCAAGCTATCCATTGAGCTCAGTCCCTTTGACAAGATGTGAGGAGAGGCACTGTGAGTTCATCCTCTCAATCTGCTGCAAGCACAGTGTGTCAAATGGTATTTAGGGCCAGTTCACACCACACGCAGTCCAGTACATTTTTATTCTGCATCAAAAATGCATGGAAAGTAGGTTATATGGTTTCCAATGGCATAGTTCACACCAGTGCAGTCAGTTCCAGCTCCAGAAAAAAAAAGTAGAACATGCTGCATTTTTCATGCACTGAACTGTACTGGAACGTGGTAAAATGCATCAAAAATGCACTGGAATGCACCTACATGCACCAAAAATGCACTGGAATGCACCTACATGCACCAAAAATGCACTGGAATGCACATGTCCTAAGAAAAAAAGGGGGGAAAACTGCACTGGACTGCATCAAAAACGCATCAAAAAGGCACCGGAACGGACCAGAGAAGCGTCAAAAACGCACATGCAGAAAGCTTCTGTAGCTTCTGACAGGCTGTGCAAGGAGCCCAGTATCTCTGGAAACCATAGATGATATGAGCCCCAAAGGGTTACCAGTGGTGAGGTATGACTTCAGCCACCTACCTACCGAATTTGTGTCTCTGTGACCCCAGGTTGCAGAGCTACGACCCTCGAAGTCGATTTTCTTTTTTTTTTGGCCTCACTGCCTCCCTCCACTGCACGTTCCTGGCATGAACGTGATCAGTGGGATGTGCAGTTGGGTCAGTTCAGTCGGAAAGCAGAAGCAACTGCACTGGCATGGTGGTGATCAGGAACACTGTTACTGGATGCACCGGTTCTGGTGACATTTTACTGATGTGGCTAGTGATCAGGAACATTTTGATGGCTGCACTGGTTTAGTAATTCTGGCAGTGGTGTGGCAGTGAACAGGAATATTGTTGCTGGATGACATTGGTCTGGTGACCCTGGGAATGGTGTGGCTAGCGATCAATAACTCTGTTACTGACACACACCCTGAGCAGTACAGTGTCACTATGGTGACATTTTGATGCTCTGTTTTATGATCAGAGATGCTGGCTGCTGCACTGATGACACTGTAAGCCAGTGCAGCAACCAGTGTCAATAGCCACAGCAGTACAATGTAACCATGGTGGCACTGCACTTATTTTGATGACAATATGTAAAAAACATTTTTTTACATGCTGTCACCAGACTAGTGCAGTGTCACTATGGTGACCTGGTACTCCTGTGACTATTGATCAGAGGCACTGGCTGCTGCACTAGCATACAGAGTCATTAGTGCAGCAGTCGGTGTCTGAGTTCACCAAACAGAGCAGTACAGCTGTAGTGCTCAGGGAGTGTGATCTTTTTACACACTGTGTTCATCACATGACAATCACTGTAAAGAACACTCAGTTTCCTCTCACAGCTGATCTCTATGACAGGAAATAGGTCAAAGGCTGCATCATACCTTTGTTTACAGGTGTGATCACTGTGATTGGTCATTGGGCCTATACCACATAATCCATTATGCGCTTTGTCTGAAGGACTTAGCAATCACAGGGTGCGCTTGAGATGCTGGAGCGGTAGGATGTACAGATATCCAGTTAGCTCCCCCCAGGCCTTTTATATGCAGTGGCGTGAGGTGGTTAAGTAAACCTTTTGTGATAGATACATGCTTGCTGTCATTTTTGACTCCTCCTACAAAGGCTTGTTGCTTATCTAGCAAGCTGTCCTATCCGGGATACTTACAGTATGCCTGGTCAGAGACTTCTAAAGTAGTAAGAGTAAAGCAGACCCTGCAACTTAAAAAAATCAAGAATGGCAGCTCACAGATGCCCTTTAAAGTAAACCCACCAACCATTGTTTTCAGGTGTAAAAGCCCAGCTTAAAGCAAAAAGCACCTCTTCTATGTACCCTTCTGCTCATTGGGGACTTGGGGCAAAGCCTCAATCCCAAATCTAGGTCCTCGATCAGCCCTTTTTCCAATGGAAGTGCCCTTATTGGTTACTAAGGTGCTTTCATCAGGCAAGTGGCAGTGATCTGGCTTAGTTAAGTAAGTCAAGCCCTTAGTTAGGGTAAATAGCAGCACACAGAAGATGTTTTTCTGGCTAATGTTCTAGCAGACAATATACAAAAAGATAAGATAAATTAAATAAATCCGATCACTTGAATTTATATATGTAAAAATATGAAATAATACAGTTTTCCTTTATTAACAATCAAATCATATAATTTTGGTTGCACACATTTGCAAATACAGTATATGTAACACCAAGTCACTTTTGATAAGTGTGATCAAGTCTAAAATGTATGTGTTCAAATCTCGGAGGTTGCCTATCATTCCTAAAGGCAAATCAACATACAGGAAGTCCAGATTCACTCAACTTGCAAAAGTGGTTTAAAGGTGTGCTATAGTCACAGCTTATATTTTTATTTTATAACAACAATGTAATAGCAACACAAATGATAGTTTGGGTCTTCTGCTCTGGTCCAGCCCTATGTGATACATCATCCTCACTGTCACCACCAGAATACCTTTCCTATAAAGCTCCAGCAGGCATACAATAATTATTCTCGCAACCCTTTTAAAGATAAGCAGACTGTATTGATAGATTAGAGTCATAGAGTACAACAGAGCAAGTTGGCACATGAATATCAGTAAGGGTCCTATCACACAGTCATGTCCATTTTCATGGACTCCGCTTGCTCCCCAGGGTTCACTCCGTTGATCCCTGCTGAGCCAGCGGATGACAGGTCTGTCTCTACTCACTGTGCAGAGACGGGCCTGTCAGAGCCCCGGTGTCCTCTATGGGGGATCGGGTAAAAACGGATCCGCCTGTCTGTTTTCATCCGATCTAATCCTCCAGACAGATGGAAAATAGGGTTTCCATCCATCTGGATTAAGCATAACGGATCGGATGTCAGCGGACATGTCATCGCTGGCATCCGTCGCTCTATAGAGGTGCATTGAGCGTCCATTCAGGTCCACCTGAAAAATTGGCAAGCGGACCTAAACTGCCCGCATGTGTGAAAGGACCTTAATAGTTGTTACTGATGTTACTTAAAATGGTTGTAAACCCTCTCATATACCCAGTGAAGTGAATAGCCACAGGTGATACAGAGAGATGAAACAAATCCTCCTACATAAGTTTTACTTGTTTAACTGCAGTTTTCTCTACTCGACACCCTTTCACAGTGATAAAAAGCATATGCATCTGTAAGTGGTATAGAGAAGGAAGTTCAGAACTGCAGTTACAGCTCTGAGACACTGTATGAGAGCTGTTCGGAGGAAAGGGACACCCCTCCCTCCACAAATCTTAGCTCATGTTATCTCATGTGTCGGAAAACTTCTCAGAAGTGACTCATGCTCATAACAGAGCAAGGAAGCACCAGAGAGAAACAACACTTCTTTGGAAAGAGACAAGTAAACACTACATACAGTATATACTTTATGTGTTTAGTTCAAATTTGTGCTTTCAAACAAAGTGGCTAGGCTTAGGTCTGCAAAATACTGACTTATAGTTGAACACACTTCTGCCCTCAGGATAGGGTAAGCTGGGTAAGTCTTTATGATGAATCTTCTGCTGACTATGTTGGGGCCCTTTAAGATCATTGGCGTACAGGGTGATGAAAATTTATCAACAAAAAGACTATTGCAGCACTATATCACAGGTGTTGAATTTAATGAAAGGGGAAACTCCTTTCAAGCAAATGAGTATTTACAAGGGGCAGGCCGAGATATAGCCATTGGGCCCAAATTATACACCATGATAATAGTTAGATATGAGGGTGGGAGCAAGTGTCATCACTCTGGAATACAGAATTAATTTCTGGGCTGTGTAGGGCTCTGCCTAAGATGGCTTGGAGCAATTCCCACTGCAGCAGGTGTGAGGGGACTGTGACTGTAAATCGTTAGCAGGTGAATGCAGCTTAATAGTGGTTCTATGCTTGGTGGTTGCTCTCACCAACTCCTTTCTTGGCAGTCCTCTGATGGTGGTCAGTTAGATCATGTGGGGGCCCCCCTTATCCTGCGGTTGAGCAATAGTAGCAACAGCTATGACAGCAACCTTCTCAGCAACTCTGGGCAATGACCTCCAGGATCACCGCAGCATATTAAAGTAGTCTCCTGACTGCCGATTCTGCAACAGACTCTCTCTCTCCCTGTCCAGCCTCCTGGCCCTTATGCAACAGCAGCATCCAGCAAGCAGTATAAGCTTGCTTAAAAAAATCTCCTTTTATGGTATGAGAGCTGCCTGTCCATTGGCAAATTATTTCCACAACTTTCTGAATTCCCTGACTGCTTTGCAACTTCTCCTCTGCTCTATACTTTGGTTTACTTTTGATCTAGAAGAACTGTATATCTCATGGTATCTTGCTGCCTGCAGGTTGTGATTCCTCTACGGTCTCCACCTCCTGAAACTCCTCCCCTCAGCATCTCTGTAGTTCAGAAGGCAGGCTCTCTGAAATGTGTGACACATCAGTGAATAGTCACAAGGCATAGTGAGTATGTGTCCTAGAATAAAGGTATGAGATTATTTACAAAGTGAGTTGAAGATCATTCAAATTTATAGGTATAGGCTAGAAAAATTTGAAATGCAATGTGGAAATGAATATAAAGATTTTCAATTGTGACCATAAATAAATCCTAATTAGGTGTTTAGTGTTGATGTGCAGCTTGATCAGCTGCTCGGGGATTTTGTAATTGATCACCATAGTGCCCTACCCATGTGCACCTTTCCTTTGCTAGTTATAAATGATTTGAGTGGTTGTTCTACATTTTGTTTTATAGTGTGCGTGTGTGTGTGTATGTTATAAAAAATAACTATTAGGTTAGGTTATCTTGTTCTAGAGTAGAGATATTCATTCATACTGTGTGTAATGTAACTTGGGCTGAATTCTATTTTCAAGCTAACCTTGACTCGTGGTTAAACAAATTGAGGCTCTGTTGTCTATTTATCTTAACTCATTACAGTAACTGATTAAGAGCCTTTGCTTCATGAATATTAATGTAGTTTAAAGGGCAGACATGTTGCAATTAATCTTTCCAAGGGATCCTTAATTTAAAATGTCAGTTATTGTTAACATTTTCTAAGGTGTATTTGTAAAGAACAGAAGGTTACAGTTTGCAGATGTGTTCTTGTGGTGTTTTTGACAAATACATTTGTGAAACCTTAGCAAACATTTTGACAAAGTGTATGAAGAAGGCAAACCAATCTGAAGGTCATGTCTTGGCACCTGTGATATTAGTGTAGCACAGCATTGCCTTCATAAAACAGAAGATATTTACAATTTACATCATCACTTACATCACAAATTCAGAAAACAAAGGGCTTATTGCTTCATTGAGGACAAGGGGTAATCA
Organism: Glandirana rugosa; assembly: GCA_018402905.1. Taxonomy (NCBI): domain Eukaryota; kingdom Metazoa; phylum Chordata; class Amphibia; order Anura; family Ranidae; genus Glandirana; species Glandirana rugosa. The sequence continues at coordinate 3,486,874 of BLSH010282563.1, read as the reverse complement.
TTCCTCCGTGTGCCAATCAGGGTCACCATCGGGGGGGGGGCAGCCAATACAAATGTACAGGGCCTAGGCACCCCGAGGGGTGGCCGCCCTGCAGAGCCAGGAGAAGGCAGGAGTGGGTACAGGCAAATTGCTGTTCTTGTTACTATATACTCAAAGGTTGCATGTGTATTATGGAAGCCTGAACTTGTTCTTTTCTATCGCTACAGCAATTTTCACCTTTTTTTCCACTCCCTGGTAAGCTTGCAATGCCTTTTTACGGCTTGTAATTATATGTTCGAGAATTACATGCTTGCTTCTAATCAGAGGACCTACAGCTAGAAAGAATGCTTTAACCACTTGAATACCAGGTACTTTCACCCCCTTCCTGCCCAGGCCAGTTTTCAGCTTTCAGCACTGTCGCAATTACACGGTCACGCAACTCTGTACCCATATTACATTTTTATCATTTTCATACATATAGATCTTTCTTTTGGTGATATTTAATAACCACTGGGTTTTTTTATCTTTTGCTAAATAAATGAAAAAAGTTTGGGAAAAAGAATGTGTTTTTCTTGTTATAACATGTATTCTTTATATTATATATAATTATATATACAGTATCTCACAAAAGTGAGTAGACCCCTCACATTTTTGTAAATATTTTATTATATCTTTTCATGTGAAGAAATGACACTTTGCTACAATGTAAAGTAGTGAGTGTACAGCTTGTATAACAGTGTACATTTAACTCAACACACAGCCAGTAATGTCTAAACTGCTGGCAACAAAAGTGAGTACACCCCTAAGTGAAAATGTCCAAATTGGGCACAAAGTGTCAATATTTTGTGTGGCCACCATTATTTTCCAGCACTGCCTTAACCCTCTTGGGCATGGAGTTCACCAGAGCTTCACAGGTTGCCACTGGAGTCATCTTCCACTCCTCCATGATGACATCACGGAGCTGGTGGCAGTTAGAGACCTTGCGCTCCTCCACCTTCGGTTTGAGGATGTCCCCACAGATGCTCAAGAGGGTTTATGGCTGGGGACATGCTTGGCCAGTCCATCACCTTTATCCTCAGCTTCTTTAGCAAGGCAGTGGTCATGTTGGAGGTGTGTTTGTGGGTCATTATAATGTTGGAATACTGCCCAGTCTCCGAAGGGAGGGGATCATGCTCTGATTCAGTATGTCACAGTACATGTTGGCATTCAGGGTTCCCTCAATGAACTGTAGCTCCCCAGTGCCGGCAGCACTCACGCAGCCCCAGACCATGACACTCCCACCACCATGCTTGACTGTAGGCAAGACACATTTGTCTTTGTATTCCTCACCTGGTTGTCGCCACACACGCGTGACACCATCTAATCCAAATAAGTTTGTCTTGGTCTCATCAGACTACAGGACATGGTTCCAGTAATCCATGTTCTTAGTCTGCTTGTCTTCAGCAAACTGTGGACTTTCTTGTGCATCATCTTTAGAAGAGGCTTCCTTCTGGGATGTTAGCCATGCAGACCAATTTGATGCAGTGTGTGACGTATGGACTGAGCACTGACTCCCCACCCCTTCAACATCTGCAGCAATGCTGGCGGCACTCATATGTCTATTTCCCAAAGACGACCTCTGGATATGATGCTGAGCACATGCACCCAACTTCTTTGGTCAACCATGGCGAGGCCTGTTCTGAGTGGAACCTGTCCTGTTAAACCCCTGTATGGTCCTGGCCACCGTGCTGCAGCTCAGTTTCAGGGTCTTGGCAATCTTCTTATAGCCTAGACCCTCTTTATGTTGAGCAACAATTCTTTTTTTCAGATCCTCAAAGAGTTCTTTGCCATGAGGTGCCATGTTGAACTTCCAGTGACCAGTATGAGAAAGTGAGAGTGATATGATAACACCAAATTAAACACACCTGCTCCCCAATAACACCTGATACCTTGTAACACTAACGAGTCACATGACACTGGGAAGGAAAATGGCCCAATTTGGACATTTCCACTTAGGGGTGTACTCACTTTTGTTGCCAGCGGTTTAGGCATTAACCACTTCAGATCCGCGCTATAGCCAAAGTACGGCTCCAGCGTGGATCTGAAATGCCCGGAGGACGTCCACGAACGTCCTCCACTGCGCATGCTCCTGCGCGCGCGCCGCACGCTGCGCGAGCGTGCCCGTGGGTCGGGCGGACATCGAGACCCGCCGATCACCTTTAGGAGCCTCAGAACGGGGAACCGCCGTTGTAAACACGGCGGTTTCTCGTTCTGTGACAGGGGGACAAGCAGATCTACTGATCCCTGTCACTGGGATCAGTTAGATCTGTTATGTCCCGGCCAGCCCTGCCCCCCCACAGTTAGAACACACCCAGGGAACATATTTAACCCCTTCACTGCCCCCTGCTGGTTAACCCCTTCAATGCTAATGACATTTATACAGTAATCAGTGGACATTTAAATTTCTGATCGCTGTATAATGTCATTGGTCCCAAAAATGTGTAAAAAATGTCCGACATTTCCGCCCCAATATCGCAGTCCCGATAAAAATCGCAGATCGCCGCCATTACTAGTAAAAAAAAAAAAATAATAATAACGCCATAAATCAATTCCCAGTTTGTAGACGCGATAACTTTTGTGCAAACCAATCAATATACGCCGATTGCGATTTTTTTTTTTACCAAAAATATGTAGAAAAATATATATATCGGCCAAAACTGATGAATAATTTTTTTAATGGATTTGTACTTTAGCAAAAAGTAAAAAATATTGTTCTTTTTTGCAAAGTTGTCGCTCATTTTTTGTTTATAGCGGCGATCAGAAATGACGCAGAGGGGATCAAATACCACCAAAAGAAAGCTCTATTTGTGGGAAAAAAAGGACGCAAATTTTATTTGGGTACAACGTCGCACGACCGCGCAATTATCATTCAAAATGCGACAGCGCTGAAAGCCAAAAATTGGTCTGGGCAGGAGGGGGGTTTAAGTGCCCGGTAAGGAAGGGGTTAATGGCTGTGTGTTAAGTTATTTTGAGGGGACAGAAAATTTACACTGTTATAGAAGTTGTACACTCACTACTTTACATTGTAGAAAAGTGTTTTTCTACAATTTCTTCAGTGATGTCACATGACAAGATAGAATAAAATATTTACAAAAATGTGAGGGGTGTACTCACCTTTGTGAGATACTGTATATATATATATTATAAATCTATATGATTAAAGGGTAACTAAGGGCAAAACCTTTTTCTTTAGGCTTGGATAGACTGGAGAACGATTAAGATACTTGTTGGTTTTTATTACGGTTTGTGGGCCCGTTAGGGAGAATCACACTCTCTATTTGTCTTGCTTACCATCATCATCGATAATGAAAGTAAAAGAAAATTCTAAAATGTTTACACCAGAACAGTAATAGAGTGGAAATCTTCCAATAGAGACATTATTTCTGGCGACGCCACAGGGTTCTCTCATTTTAGAGGGATTGTAGTTGAGGAACAAGCCAAAGGTTGGTAACAAATGGTAGTGAAGAAAAGGACAGCTGCAGGTACACAGCAAACAAGATATCTGCTAGACAATTTTATGGCAAAGAGGAAGTGCAGAGACGTGGCTTAAATCAAGAAGCTCAAGGTTCAAGAGTTCAGGGTTCACTAAAAATAAGATACAAGGCAAGACAGTCAAAGGCATCAGACAGGGAGCTGTCCAGCATCTCAGGTGGCACAACAAGAAGAGCTATGACCAGACACCACAGAAGTCCCAGGTTCAAATCCAGACCTTAAAATACAGTCTTCCATCTTGTCCTTGCAAGTAATTGCAGCTTAAGCTGTGCAACTCCCACATCAAAGAGGCTGCCAGCTGGGTTACAATAGTCTAGCTGTTGTGCCTATTTCACAGACAGATGCTCTGGGGAAGGGGGGTTGGATCCCATATACTGTAGTGGTCAGAAACATGGTGCAAGAGAAGTTCCGTTTCAGCCTGGATCTCTAGTTAGAGTTAGGAAACATGGCTTGTTAAAACTGGAACAATCTAAATTTTCCAATTTGCTTAGAGTAACAAATCAACAATGACTTTATATCTATGAACGGTCTGATGAAAGTATATCTTCTTGCATCTAATTGCCAAATTAAACTTCTGTAAAGGGCATTCTGATAACAGCCAAACTGGAGACCAAGAACGCCTAGATATGTTCAAAGAATCAGAAAACTTGTCAGGGACGTGCTGGCCATAGCACAGCTGAAACTCCAAGGCAAAGGCAAATGCGCATGCACAGGCATAGCCCTGCAGGTGCCCATCTTGCCACGCACAGGCATGTGAATATGCACATGTGCGCAAATATTTGTACGCAGATGCATATGCCTATGTCCTATGTGCATGTGCGCCTTTAACGTTGGCGCAAAATGGCCTAAATAAGTCCAGCAGCTGCACTAGTCCATTGCTGTCTGATCTGCAGCTTTTCCCGTGTTCCTGTTCCTGTGCCCTGTGTTTGATTCTTGTGTTTGACCCTGCTTATCCTGACCACACTAGCACTCCTCCTGTCCTGACCTCGGCTTGCCTTAAGACTTAATTTATCTCTACACATCTGCCTGTTATCCTGTTGCCAACCTCTGCCTGCATCTTAATTCTCCTAAAAGATGCTCCTTCTAGAATGACAGTACTGTATAGATGTGTCTCTGAAGTAAGCTTTATTGCTGCTATTGATTGCTATCAATTGGAAGAATGCACACTTATCGGCCAAACTGTGACCCCCTAATTAAAGAGATGTCAACTGAGCTTTCATTCGGGCACCCAGTCCTAGATCACCATAAGGCACCTCCTCCGCCTTCCCCATTGGTGGATGATTGTGACTGATTTACACTATCGGAGCATGTCTTTTTTTTGTATTATCATAAAATATATTTATGAGACGATGCCCGACTAAGAACCAGTCACAATCATCTGGAGGAGGCTTATCACCCGCTTAAGAATATTTGAACACAGAAAAGAAGGATTTTTCTTTTGCACATTGGGCTTCTTTTGTATTTTTTCACATTAAATTTTATGGTTTTGGTCCACATATGTTTTATATTATGTGTAATTTTCATACAAGCATGACTCTTTTTGATGTAAAGTGAGCTTATCTAAACTAAACGTAACAGCAATGGTGTAGAAGTCAGAAAGTCCACACAGTGTAGTCTGCACTTGAAGTGGGGCGGGGAGGCATTGTGCAGGAGCTGTGCTTGGTTGTGCTATAGCACCTCCAAAAACTCTGTTGGCACCCCCAATGCAACCTCATTGGATTAGCAGATCAAAGCACCCTTATTTTTTGTGAAATGCCAGATTTTCCAGAGTCCTCAATTTAATTGTGCCACACAGCATCATATGTTTCCATGGTACAGGTACAGGAAAAGTGCTCTGTGATTGGAAGATGAATTGCCTTCTCCATTCATAGAGCACTTTCAGTGCGAGAAATGTTAGTATAGCTTTTATGAATAGAGCAGGGGGTTTCAAAAGGAAGACATAATTCATACTTTTTATGATTGCCTTTGTCCAGTAACCTGCATTAATCTCGACAACACTGGAAGATCACAGCTGGGGGGCAGATTTCAACTAAAATGGGCAACCTTTTTTTACTAACCAAAGTATGCAAAATATTAAAGTGGTCCATCATTATTTTGCAATTAGTTATTAAAATTCTTAATAGTCTAAGATATTGTAAATGCTAGTATAACAGGCCAATGTCTTTAAGACAAGGAGGATTAAGACTTTGGGAAATCTAAATGACCTAAAAACACAATGTAAGCATCCACACAAAGGGAATGTTCAAAGCACACTGTGCAGATCTGCCTTTGGCATATTGTTGACAAGTGAACTATTATTTTTTTTCTGTAAAGAAGCTCTGTCAGCTAAAAGATAGACCAGAAAGGACATCATACAGATAATGAATCAGTAGGATTACCGCAGGTATCAAATCTTGCACATCTTGTATATTGTGGTACTAGCTGCTGAATATATTTCAAACATTTGAGAAGCAACATGCAAGCAAGAAAGACAGCTACGTAATCACAAATGAATGTATTGAAACATATTTTGTTGCCTTGTTTGCAAATGATTGTAAATAGTCAAAGAATGCCCCAAACATGTTTTCTATAACTATAACTTAGAATTCCTTAAAATTAACCTATTTTTACAAAATGTTTGAAACCATAAGGTTGTCAATCATGATCGACCCGTCGACCGCGGGTCGATCGCTAACAGCCGCACATTCCCCCAGCCGCCGCTGTCGCTCTCTGCGGAGATCGGAGAAGGCACAGGACTGGGTAGAGGGCAGGGCTTGAGCTGCTGGAATTACCGTTTACATTAACCAGCAGGTGATTCATTGCCGAGCAGTTCTACCAACCAATCATCAGCTTGTTAATGTCCTGCCCCCCGCCCTCTATCCAGAACTTTGACTGCTCCCGTTCTCTGCTGGTGTGTAAGGTAGGACAGTGCTACCACACACTAGTGAAGGGGACAGAGGACACCATAGTGAGGGGGGGGGGTTGTGTAGGGAGCAGGGAACATTGCATGGGGGGGCACGTTGGAATACCA
>BLSH010282563.1:3465074-3480344 GCA_018402905.1 Glandirana rugosa | reverse complement strand
TGGGCCCTGAACAGGCTGCATTTATGGGCACTGAACAGGCTGAGCTGCTTGGCACTGAACAGGCTGAGCTGTCAGGCACTGAACAGGCTGCATTAATGGGCACTAAACAGGCTGAGCTGCTGGGCACTGAACAGGCTGCATTTATGGGAACTGAACAGGCTGAGCTGATGGGCACTGAACAGGCTGAGCTGCTGGGCACTAAGCAGGCTGAGCTGCTGGGCACTAAACAGGCTGCATTTATGGGCACTAAATAGGCTGAGCTGCTGGGCACTGAACAGGCTGAGCTGCTGGGCACTGAACAGGCTGCATGTATGGGCACTGAACAGGCTGCATGTATGGGCACTGAACAGGCTGAGCTGCTGGGCACTGAAAAGGCTGAGCTGCTGGGCACTGAACAGGCTGCATTTATGGGCACTGAACAGGCTGAGCTGCTGGGCACTGAACAGGCTGCATTTATGGGCACTGAACAGGTAGAGCTGCTGGGCCCTGAACAGGCTGCATTGATGAGCACTGATCAGGCTGAGCTGCTGGGCACTGTGTAGGCTGAGTTGATGGGCAATGATCAGGTTGAGCCGCTGGGCACTAAACTGCATTTATGGGCACTAAATAGGCTGAGCTGATGGGCACTGAAAAGGCTGAGCTGCTGGGCACTGAACATTCTGCACGTATGGGCACTGAACAGGCTGAGCTGCTGGGTACTGGACAGGCTGCATTGATGGGCACTGCACAGGCTGCATTTATGGGCACTGAACTGGCTGAGCTGCTTGGCACTGAACAGGCTGAGCTGTCGGGCACTGAACAGGCTGCATTAATGGGCACTAAACAGGCTGAGCTGCTGGGCACTGAACAGGCTGAGCTGCTGGGCACTGAGCAGGCTGAGCTGCTGGGCACTAAACAGGCTGCATTTATGGGCACTGAACTGGCTGAGCTGCTTGGCACTGAACAGGCTGAGCTGTCGGGCACTGAACAGGCTGCATGTATGGGCACTGAACAGGCTGAGCTGCTGGGCACTGAAAAGGCTGAGCTGCTGGGCGCTGAACAGGCTGCATTTATGGGCACTGAACAGGCTGAGCTGCTTGGCACTGAACAGGCTGAGCTGTCGGGCACTGAAAAGGCTGCATTAATGGGCACTAAACAGACTGAGCTGCTGGGCACTGAACAGGCTGAGCTGCTGGGCACTGAACAGGCTGCATTTATGGGAACTGAACAGGCTGAGCTGATGGGCACTGAACAGGCTGAGCTGCTGGGCACTAAGCAGGCTGAGCTGCTGGGCACTAAACAGGCTGCATTTATGGGCACTAAATAGGCTGAGCTGCTGGGCACTGAACAGGCTGAGCTGCTGGGCACTGAACAGGCTGCATGTATGGGCACTGAACAGGCTGCATGTATGGGCACTGAACAGGCTGAGCTGCTGGGCACTGAAAAGGCTGAGCTGCTGGGCACTGAACAGGCTGCATTTATGGGCACAGAACAGGCTGAGCTGCTGGGCCCTGAACAGGCTGCATTGATGGGCACTGATCAGGCTGAGCTGCTGGGCACTGAACAGGCTGAGCTGCTGGGCACTGTGTAGGCTGAGTTGATGGGCAATGATCAGGTTGAGCTGCTGGGCACTAAACTGCCTTTATGGGCACTAAATAGGCTGAGCTGATGGGCACTGAAAAGGCTGAGCTGCTGGGCACTGAACATTCTGCATGTATGGGCACTGAACAGGCTGAGCTGCTGGGTACTGGACAGGCTGCATTGATGGGCACTGAACAGGCTGCATTTATGGGCACTGAACTGGCTGAGCTGCTTGGCACTGGACAGGCTGAGCTGTCGGGCACTGAACAGGCTGCATTAATGGGCACTAAACAGGCTGAGCTGCTGGGCACTGAACAGGCTGAGCTGCTGGGCACTGAACAGGCTGCATTTATGGGAACTGAACAGGCTGAGCTGATGGGCACTGAACAGGCTGAGCTGATGGGCACTGAACAGGCTGAGCTGCTGGGCACTGAGCAGGCTGAGCTGCTGGGCACTAAACAGGCTGCATTTATGGGCACTAAATAGGCTGAGCTGCTGGGCACTGAACAGGCTGAGCTGCTGGGCACTGAACAGGCTGCATGTATGGGCACTGAACAGGCTGCATGTATGGGCACTGAACAGGCTGAGCTGCTGGGCACTGAAAAGGCTGAGCTGCTGGGCACTGAACAGGCTGCATTTATGGGCACTGAACAGGCTGAGCTGCTGGGCACTGAACAGGCTGCATTTATGGGCACTGAACAGGCTGCATTGATGGGCACTGATCAGGCTGAGCTGCTGGGCACTGAACAGGCTGAGCTGCTGGGCACTGTGTAGGCTGAGTTGATGAGCAATGATCAGGTTGAGCTGCTGGGCACTAAACTGTATTTATGGGCACTAAATAGGCTGAGCTGATAGGCACTGAAAAGGCTGAGCTGCTGGGCACTGAACATTCTGCATGTATGGGCACTGAACAGGCTGAGCTGCTGGGTACTGGACAGGCTGCATTGATGGGCACTGAACAGGCTGCATTTATGGGCACTGAACAGGCTGAGCTGCTTGGCACTGAACAGGGTGAGCTGTCGGGCACTGAACAGGCTGCATTAATGGGCACTAAACAGGCTGAGCTGCTGGGCACTAAACAGGCTGCATTTATGGGCACTAAATAGGCTGAGCTGCTGGGCACTGAACAAGCTGAGCTGCTGGGCACTGAACAGGCTGCATGTATGGGCACTGATCAGGCTGAGCTGCTGGGCACTGAAAAGGCTGAGCTGCTGGGCACTGAACAGGCTGAATTTATGGGCACTGAACAGGCTGAGCTGCTGGGCCCTGAACAGGCTGCATTTATGGGCACTGAACAGGCTGAGCTGCTTGGCACTGAACAGGCTGAGCTGTCAGGCACTGAACAGGCTGCATTAATGGGCACTAAACAGGCTGAGCTGCTGGGCACTGAACAGGCTGCATTTATGGGAACTGAACAGGCTGAGCTGATGGGCACTGAACAGGCTGAGCTGCTGGGCACTGAGCAGGCTGAGCTGCTGGGCACTAAACAGGCTGCATTTATGGGCCCTAAATAGGCTGAGCTGCTGGGCACTGAACAGGCTGAGCTGCTGGGCACTGAACAGGCTGCATGTATGGGCACTGAACAGGTTGAGCTGCTGGGCACTGAACAGGCTGCATCGATGGGCACTGAACAAGCTGCATTTATGGGCACTGAACAGGCTGAGCTGCTGGGCACTGAACAGGCTGAGCTGCCAGGCACTAAACAGGCTGCATTAATGGGAACTGGTCAGGCTGAGCTTCTGGGCACTAAACAGGCTGCATCGATGGGCACTAAATAGGCTGAGCTGCTGGGCACTGAAAAGGCCGTGCTGCTGGGCACTGAACAAGCTGCATTTATGGGCACTGAACAGGCTGAGCTGCTAGGCACTGAACAGGCTGAGCTGATGGTCACTGAACATGCTGCATTTATGGGCACTGAACAGGCTGAGCTGCTGGGCATTGAACAGGCTGCATTGATGGGCACTGATCAAGCTGCACTGATGGGCACTGACAAGGCTGTGCTGATGGGCACTGGTGAGTATAATATACTATTGAAATGTGCTTTTAAATGCATGGTTGTCCCTTTTATGAACAAGAAAATAATGACATTTTAATAATGCTATGGGGCTGGTATGAAATGATTTCCAGAAATAACGTATATATCATACAATCATTACCTAAGCACATTCCACATACACTGCTTATATCATTTGAGGAAAATATGCTTATAAAATCGTGTACTATTTGCCAATAAAAAAAAAGAATGTCCCCGGATTTAATTTTAAAAATCTGGTCACCTTACTCTAATGTGAACATAGCACCATGTAATTATCAACACGAAAGTGTGATGTTCTACCTCCAGGGCTCATAGACACAGAATAGTGAACACACATTGCTTACCAGAAGGTCATGGCACTCTATTCAGTGGGTAGCCATAAGTGCTTGTGGGATCTGCCCCAATATACCAGAGGAAAGGTTTAACCAGACTAGGTTCATAGGAAAAGGAAATGCACAGCCGTGGCAAAAAGTTTTGAGAATGACACAAATATAATTTTTTCACTAAGTCTGCTGCTGCAGTGTTTTTAGATCTTTTTGTCAGATGTTACTATGGTATACTAGAGTATAATTACATGCATTTCATAAGTGTCAAAGTCATTTATTGACAATTAAATTAAGTTTATGCAAAGAGTCAATGTTTTCAGTGTTGACCTTTCTTTTTCAAGACCTCTGCAAGTCGCTCTAGCATGCTGTTAATCAACTTCTGGCCACATCCTGACTGATGACAGCCCATTCTTGCATAATCAATGCTTGTTTGTCAGAACATGTGGGCTTTTTTTGGTTCTCAATGGGATTAAAGTCTGGGAAGTTTCCTTGACAGGGACTCAAAATGTTGATGTTTGTTTCCCAAGCCACTTTGTTATCACTTTTGCCTTATGGCAAGGTGCTCCATCATGCTGGAAAGGGCATTGTTCCTCACCAAACTGTTCTTGGATGGTTGGGAGAAGCTGCACTCAGAGGATGTTTTTGTAGCATTCTTTATTCATGGCTGTGTTCTTAGGCAAAATTGTGAATGAGCCAATTCTCTTGGCTGAGAAGCAACCCCACACATGAATGGTTTCAGGATGCTTTACTGTTGGCATGACACAGGACTGATGGTAGTGCTCACCTTTTCTTCTCTGGACAAGGTTTTTTTCAAGATGCCCCAAACAATTGGAAATGGATTCATCAGAGAAAATTACCTTACCCCAGTCCTCAGCTGTAGTCCAATCCCTGTACCTTTTGCAGAATATCAGTCTGTCCTTAATGTTTTTCCTGAAGAGAAGTGGCTTCTTTTCTGCCCTTCTTGATGCCAGGCCAACCTCCAAAAGTCTTTGTCTAGCTGTACGTGCAGATGCACTCACACCTACCTGCTGCCATTCCTAAGCAAGCTCTGCACTGGTGCCCCAATCCCACAATTGAATCAACTGTAGGAGACGGTCCTGGCGCTTGCTGGACTTTCTTGGGCACCCTGAAGCCTTCTTCACAAATGCAGTAGAAATGTTTCTGATTGGATTAAGTTAATTTTCATAACAAAGAGGGACTTTGCAATTAATTGCAATTCATCTGATCACTCTTCATGACATTCTGGAGTATATGCAAATTGCCATCATAAAAACTGAGGCAGCAGACTTTGTGAAAATGAATATTTGTGTTATTCTCAAAAATTGTGGCCGCGGCTGTAGAAAAGAACCAGAAATTATAGTAGCATGTGCAAAATAAAGTTGTTTATTAATCACTTCAGCCCCGGAAGGATTTCCCACTTTAGGACCAGAGCACTTTTTGCGATTCGGCACTGCGTCGATTTAACTGACAATTGCGCGTCCTTTTTTTCCCACAAATAGAGCTTTCTTTTGGTGGTATTTGATCCCCTCTGCGTCGTTTCTGACTGCCGCTATAAACAAAAGAATATCGACAATTTTGCAAAAAAACCCAAATGTATTACTTTTTGATAAAATACAAATCCAAAAAAAAAAATATAAAAACATTTTTTTCCATCGGTTTTGGGCGATTTATATTCTTCCTCATATTTTTGGTAAAAAAAAATCGCAATCAGCGTTTATTGATTGGTTTGCGCAAAAGTTGCCGCATTTACGGATGATGAGAATTCATTTCTGGGGTTTTTATTTTTTTTTATTTTTTACTAGTAATGGCGGTGATCTGAGATTTTTAGCAGTACTGCGATATTGCAGCGGACATGTCGGACCATTTCGACACTTTTTTGGGACCATTGGCATTTATACAGCGATCAGTGCTATAAAAATGCACTGATTACTGTGTAAATGCCATTGGCAGTGAAGGGGTTAACCTGCAGGGGGCGCTCTAAGGGTTAACTGTGTTCCCTGAGCGTGTTCTAACTGTGTGTGGGCTGGTCTGGCTGGGGAAAGGGGATGATCACAGCTTCCATATACAGGAAGGCTGGGATCATCGCCCTTCCCCCTTCAACAGGACGGAGATCCGTATTTACACACACGGACCTCCGTTCTTTCAGTGCAGGGGAGCCATCGCGGGTAGCCGGCGGCGATCGAGTCCACCCTACCCGCTCCCTGGCTCCCCCTGAACACAGTGAGCGCGCGGCAGTGCGTGCGCGCTCACAATGCTAGTTATTGCGGCCGCCGTCCTGTGACGGCGGTTCGCGATAACGAGCCATCTTGCCGCCGTCACGCTGCGGCGGGCGGTCGGCAAGTGGTTAAAAAGTAGATTGTGCACTCACATAAAAATTCTTGGTACCATTGGCTCATATACAACTGCAGTACAAATCGATTCAGTACTCCGGCCGATGGCCACTTTGCGTGATGACGTCTCATCAGACGCCACCCTGGGGAAAGGACAAGCTGAATACCCACAGGAGAAGCATACACAGTAAGTCTCTATCCCATCAGTAGAAACTGCTTGACATATTAAAGTGGTAGTAAACCCATCCATTTAACAGATTAAAAACCAGTTCCACTTCTAGTACGTGCCGGAAATGTAACACTCCCATTGGTTGTGCTCTAAACCAAACCATCCAATGGCTGGTGTCATAGCTGATCACATGTGCAGCATCATGGCAGTTGTATATTAAACAGAGGCCAAGATGGCAGCTTCCTTGGATGAAAATGATAGGCGGGTATACTAGCACTTTAAGGCTTTAACATCACCTTAAGCTTTCTGTATAAATGAAGGGTTACAATAATATCCTGGGTACCATAATTGCATTTCTCTATAGTTTTTGATGTTTCATGTACACATTTTCTGTATGTTAATAAAATATTATATATTGCAATACATCAGCTTCAAGCTTACAGCAGTGTAAATCAGAATGTATTACACACCACATGCTAGGTTAAGATAAAGGACGACTTGCTTCTAATGATTCCTGTCTGCTTCACTTCTGCTTCCACACCAATCTCTTTGATCCTAGAGCATTTGTTCATTTGTCTTTATTCTTCCTTCATGCCCTGTGTACAGTGTATAAATACGACATGTCTTCTTCACTTCATTTTTAAGCTGCAAGGCTAAAAGACCTAGCTTCTTATAAAGCTTTCGATAATTTCCTATGGAGCTATTACTGTTATGCCTTTGAAATCACTCTTTTCGTTGGTTCAGTGTGCTTTTTTCATTTTCAATGTCGCTTTCAATTCCCTCTTTTACAATTACCATTTTCTGAAAATCCATAATGCTTGCAGAAACATAGATATATATGTACATTGATAGATAGATAGATAGATAGATAGATAGATAGATAGATAGATAGATAGATAGATAGATAGATAGAATCAGTTTGCTTTACTTATTAAAAAGTAATTCCATCTTTACATCAAAAAACTTAAAAAAGAATTCCCAACACTCTCCCCATTTATCCAGTCTCCACTGAGCTTTTGTTTTAGAGGTGGAATTTTTGTGTTTTCATTTATTTTGGTGATTTATTGTATTTATTTTGAATTGATAGGGCCTTTAATTTAGGCTAAAGTGTTTCCTTTTTTATAGTTAGCTATAAGGCTGTTCATGTTTGCCCTGTTTTAAGCCCATCTAGAGGCTGGTTGGGCAGAGGCAGTCTTCAGAAGCCTGTGAACCCTGAGCTAGCATGATCTGCTATAAGCAATGCCAATTGTAAGTATTTACTGAAGGTGAATATGCTGTTTACATTGCACTTTGCAAGGGAATATTCCCCAGAACTTAGTGAATGTGGTGAAAAATCACTTTGTAAAGAATATCCAATCATGCACAAGGAAAATAAAATAAAGCATTTTTGCTTGCACGTGATTCAATGGGATTCATAGTTACATAGTTAGTCAGGTTGAAAAAAGACAAGTCCATCTTGTTCAACCAAAAAAAAAAAATCATACAATCCCATATACACAATCCTTCACCCACATTTGATCCAGAGGAAGGCGAAAAACCCCAGCAAAGCATTATCCAATGTGCTACAGCAGGGGAAAAAATTCCTTCCTGATCCCCCGAGAGGCAATTGGATTTCCCTGGATCAACTTTACCTATAAGTGTCAGTACCCAGTTATAATATGTATATTAAGGAAAGAATACAGGCCTTTTTTAAAGCAATTTACTGGCCAGAACCACCTCTGGAGGGAGTATATTCCACATTTTCACAGCTCTTACTGTGAAGAAACCTTTCTGTATTTTTTCCTCTAGATGTAAAGAGTTCCCCCTTGTCCTCTGTGATGACCTTAAAGTGAATAGCTCAACACCAAGTTCACTATATGGACCACTAATGTATTTATACATGTTGATAATATCCCCTTTAATCTCCTCTTCTCAAGAGAGAATAAATTCACTTCATTTAATCTTTCCTCATAGCTGACCTCACCCATGCCTCATAAAACTGAACTGCATATTCAAGATGAGGTCTTACTAATGATTTGTACAGGGTGTAGGGAGTCAGCCTGGGGTAAAGAAGGGGTTAATTTAGGAGGGCAGGTACTTTCCCTTCATACCTGCTTATTAATCAGTTCGTCTGAAAGTGTCAGAAGGAAGCTGATTTCCTAGGAGTGAGAGACACAGCAACGCGCTGCATGAAAAGGTCCATTGCTGTATTGTGCATCTGCTGGGTGAGCCTAATCATATGAAAGACTGTAGCTCTGATTAAAGCCATGAACTTTTGCCTGTAAGTCTGTATGCCATAGAACTTTGAATTGTACCAGTGTGTGCAACTGTGTTTCAAGATAAGCCTGTCATTTTCTTCTGTTTAATTTGCCCTTTCCTGAATAAAGCTACCTTTAATTTTATTGAACTGTCTCTAAGCTGGCTGTTCAACCCTCTGATCCCTTACAAATTGGCAGAGGTATGTATTGGGCAGTTTGAGGGGTGCAAGCCATCCCATGTCCTGGGCTAAAACTGCACAGACTTTGAAGTCTTCTGAACAAACCTTGGAGGACATGGTTAAGCAGCTGGTACTGGCTAATTCACATGCACAGGTCCGCCATGAGGAGGCCCTGGTACAAGCACAGGTCCGTCAGGAGCAGTCCCTGGTACAAGCGCAGGCCCACCATGAGGAGGCCGAGGTCCGTCAGGAGCAGATCCTGGTACAGACAGTCGCTGTGCAACAGGAAACAAACCGCTTACCGAGTGAACATATAGTTGGATTACAAAAGGTGGTGACCCAGCAGGCTGAAATAGTAAAAGGTGACCCTCCTGTAAATAGTGACCCGCAAAAGGCAGTGCAGTGGACCCTGCAAAAGATGGCGGCTACAAACAATGTAGAATCATACCTAGATGTTTCAGCAGATTGCAGCAAGGGAGAGTCTGCCTGAGAAAGACTGGGCAGATGTGCTGGCTCCCTTCCTGACTTTAGATCCCCAAAAAGCATACTGTGACTTGGCCCCTGAATCAGCATGGGACTATAATCTGCTGAAAGCAGAAATCCCAACAAGGCTAGGAGTGACTGTTGCTTTAAGGGCAAACCGAGTCCATGGCTGGCGCTTTGACAAGGCTAAGCCTGCCCGTGTGCAGCTGTACCACCTGATGCACTTATTCCAGGACAGGCTAAAGCCTGAGGAAAAGGCACTCACTCAGATCGTGGAAAGAGCCCCAGTGCCAAAGTTTCCGGAGAGCCAACAGGGGGAACCCCATGAGGTTCGCTGTTTGTCCTGCCATTAACTGGGTCATCTGGCGGCCCTGTGCCCAAGACGGGAAGAACCAATGGAGTGTGACATGGGTCGTCGTCGCTCAATGTATGCCTATGCATTATGTGCTGCAACCAGCCTGAATCCGCATGAGTGTGTGGTACGGGTCAATGGACAGGAGGTGGTAGTGCTCCTTGATTCTGGGAGTATCGTCACCCTGCTCTGAGCGGATGGGTTGCATAGAAAGCTGGTACCAGGGGAACAGGTTGGGGTAATCTGTGTGCATAGTGACATTAAAGACTATACGGTAGCCTGTGTGACACTGTGTACACCAGCAGGAACTGCTACACTAAACGTTGGGGTGGTCCCAGGATTACCTCATGACCTACTAATCGGGCGAGACTGCCTCCTGTTTTGAGACTTGTATAGCAAAAGCTCAAAGGTTTGGGGGTTTCCTCCAAAAAGCAAGAACCCACAGAGGTGGTAAATAATCCTGTATTGCAGGATGTTAATGCTGAGGATCAGTGTCAGATAGCTGAACCTGCAGAAAGAGAAACCAGTCCCCTGGAGGTGTTTGCTGGATCTGAAGCGGAACGTACCTCCTCTGAGCCACATGTGTAGATCTCGGGGGCTCCTGTGAAGATTTCCTTACTGCTGAGATGAGGGACCCCACTTTGATCCCCACCAGGGAACAGGCCAAAGTTTTAAACGGTGAACCACAGCACCCTGGGGCGGACATGCAGATCCCCCCATTTTGCTGTGAATCACGACTTGTAGAGAGTAACTAAAGCCAAGGATGAAGTGTTGGAACAACTGGTGGTACCCAAATCTTTTAGCTCTAAAGTGTTACATTTGGCTCATATCCATGTACTTGGGGGTCACCTTGGAGTGGTTAAACCTCAGGAATGGGTTTTACAGCGTTTTTTTGGCCCGGTGTATATCGGGAAATTAAGGACTACTGTGAGTCCTGCCCCACCTGTCAAAGAACTGCTCCCACACCCAATTTTCGCAGTCTGCTGGCACCGCTTCCAGTTATTGAGGTTCCCTTTGATCGCATATACATGGTCTTGGTGGGCCCTTTACGCAAGTCAGCTAGGGGACACCAAGACATTTTGTTTGTCCTTGACTATGCCCCCAGGTATCCGGAAGTGGTCCCTTTAAGAAATTGCTCATCCAAGGTCATTGCACAGGAGTTGTTTCAGATGTTCATGAGAACAGGGCTCCCATCTGAGATCTTGACAGACCAAGGTCATTCATCTGTCTAGCAAGTTTTAGACAGCTGACCTCATGTAACCGTTTTTTGCTGATAAAATCATGCAAACAACAATCTCATTCATCACATCTGCAAACTTCACAGATCGAATACTTCAGAACTATTTCAGGCACTGTGACTGAAACCACCACAGGCTGAGATGCCTTGAGAGGCTTCCAGGGAGGAGGTTTGGAGGAATTGATCCTTATACCTTATATCCTTCTACCCCCCAGCTGGGGGATATCCACAAGAGTATTTTTCATTTAATTCTGGTAAGCCTTCTCAGTATCGGTGGTGGATCACACTCATTATATTGAGCACTTTGGGTGTCACTATACCCCTCTCGTGGTGAACATTTAAGGACCATTCTGCACCTTATCAATACAGACTGTGATTTATAGTGGTTCCATATACATGCTGGAATCTGTTTGGACTTTTATTATCACCAGGCGTGCCAATATTTTATTTGTTTTCATCTAAAATGTGCATTCAATGTGATCTGTTTATAATATACCTAGTGCAGCCCCTTGTTTGTTTTGTTGTAATAGTATGCCCTATTGTGTATATTGGCTGCAGCTCTGTCCAGAGGACTTTAGCGCGGTATTCCTATTTAATTTATTAAATTAAATTAAGTATCCAAGCCAGATGCGTATCCCATGCTCAGGGTGGATGAGTTAATCAAGAGATTAGGGCCCATTACATTATCACTCTTGATTTAACCAAGAGATACTGGCAGATCCCATGTTCCCCAGAAGCTAAAGAAAGAACTGTGTTTACCACACCAGAGGGGTTATGGCAGTATGCCTGAATGCCATTTGGGTTACACTGGGCCCCAGCCACTTTCCAGGGAGCCATGGACTTTGTTCTGAGACCCCATATAGAATTCTCAGGAGCCTTCCATGACGACATTGCGATCTTTAGTCATGACTGGGAGAGTCACTTGCCAAAATTCCATTTGGTTTTGGATGCACACCGAAAGGCAGGGTTCACAGTGAACCCAGTAAAAAGCATGATTGGGTTGGAGGAGGCCCGCTACCTGAGTTATGTTGTAGGCAGGGGCGTGATTATACCCCAACTAAACAAGGTTGAGGCCATCCAGAAATGGCCTCGTCCACTCACAAAAAAACAAGTGCGTTCCTTGCTTGGCAATGTGGGGTATTATAGGAGATTTGTCCATAACTTTGCCAGCCTAGCAGCACCTCTGATGGATCTGACCAAAGGAAGGAACTCGACTGTTGTGCAGTGGAGTGCTGAAGCCGAGCTTTGTGCCAGGAACCAGTACTAGTAGCTCCCGATTTCCAAAAAGAGTTCCTGGTCCAAACCGATGCATCAAACTTGGGTCTGGATGCAGTACTGTTCCAGATAGTTGGGGGAGATGAGCATCCCGTTGTGTACTTGAATCGGAAGCTCACACCAGCTGAAAAAACGACTCCATTGTGGAAAGGGAGTGTCTCGCAATAAAATGGGCTTTGGAGACACTCCGATACTACCTGTTTGGCAGGCCCTTCAAACTAATTTCGGACCATGCACTCCCTACCTGGATGGCCCAAAATAAAGGTAAAAACTCCAGAATCACCCGGTGGTTTCTTGCCCTACAGGACTTCAAGTCTGTAGTGCTGCATAGACCGGGGAAGGTACATCAGAATGCAGATGCCCTTTCCCGGGTCTAATGTTACTTTGTTCGTAGTGTCCAGACCCCTAGCCTGGAACGGGGGGGGGGGATAATATAGAGAGTTAGCCTAGGGCCTGGAAGAGAAGGGGTTAATTGGCGAGGGCAGGTACTTTCCCTTCCGACCTGCTTATTAATCAGCTGGTCTGAAAGTGTCAGAAGGAAGCTGATTTTATAGGAGTGAGAGACATAACAGCACGCTGAGTGAAAAGGTCCATTGCTGGATTGTGCACCTGCTAGGTGAGCCTAATCATATGAAAGACTGTAGCTCTGATTAAAGCCATGAACTTTTGCCTGTAAGCCTGTATGCCGCAGAACTTTGAATTGTACCAGTGTGTGCAACTGTGTTTCAAGACAAGCCTGTCGTTTTCTTCTGTTTAATTTGCCTGTTCACTGAATAAAGCTACCTTTAATTTTACTGGACTGTCTCTGAGCTGGCTGTTCACCCCTCTGATCCCTTAAAAACAACACAGAGGTACCAGGCACACCATGGAGACTGGAAGCACTTTGCAGGCAGTGGATGTAAAACTGATATGGTGGGTTACTCTTGGGCCGCAGCACTCAAACTCAAAGGACAATGGAGTAGTAATATGGTAACAGATGGGAGTGCACTGGTCCCCAATAGTATATCAAGGTCTCGAAGAGGTAAAAGAAATCACTTTAATGATTGAATATAAAATCATGGATGACATCAAAGTAAAACAAAACAAATCACATGCCATAGATGAGAACAACTCATATGAGTTAATTTACAAGCATCCTGCTCTGATGGTTGTAAAGGAAGGAAGGTGCCCCTGTTCCTGTGTCATTTAGCAGATGGTGGGTAGTGGAGGCCACAAGGGGGAGAGGAGCAGGGCTGCCGCGGTGTGCACAACCACGGCAGTGCCTCTCGCTCTCAAGGGGTCTGCCCCTTGTTCCAGGATACAAGCCATTGGATGTTACTGCAGAGCCGGGACCGGGTCCACTGTGAGAATGCCGGCCGCCACTCTGCTTACGGATAAACAGGACACAGGTCACATGACCGATGGCAACAGAGGAAGAAGAGGCCAAATGTGTGATGATATGGATCAAAGCTGGGGCCAGGTGCCGAAGGGAGGATGATCTGGAAGCTGGGAACTGGAGTCTGGAGTCTGGTCATAACATGACTATATGTTTCGGGATTTTCCTTTCGTCAGGTCATGTGACCAGGCTCCAGAAGTGCTGGCAATTTAAAGGGTGAACTCCAGGAGGAGGGAAAACTTCTGTGGGTGGTAAAAACACCCCAAGCCTGTACAAAATTACATAACACTGTGGCTGGATTATAAACTGCAATAAAAACAATAATCAAAACTACAAGTCTAGTATAAAGTAAGATAATGTCATATAAGATAATATAAGCTAGGGAGAATAATATATAGAAAGCATATATAAAAAAATATAAAAAGGGGGCCTACGTAAACTATACATATGTTGCATAAAACGCACGATAACAAACACATAATGGACAAGACTAAAGCGCTGGAACAATTAGAGGAGACAAAAGCTCAAGTATCCATTAAAGTGTGGGTATCAAGTTATTCATTCCTCCCATGCGGCGAGAGTGAATGGAATTTATAAATCCACATTGTTTCTCTTTTGCACAATAGTGCAAATCTTTTGTTGTCTGTCAACGAGCCTTTAGCTATATGTTCAATTGCTAAAACTGTCATCAGTTTGAAATCCTTGTTGTGGTAGCGGGTGAAGTGGCGAGGTACACTGTGTTCCACTAGGCCTTTGGTGATTGCTCTCCGGTGGTCTCCTACTCCCGTATGGTTCTGCCCACATAAAGCATATCACATGGACATGTGAGGATATAAACCACATACTGAGTGGCACAGGTAATAAATTGTCGAATCTGGTATGCATTACCTGACTTATGTACAATTTGGGAATGACCAGTTAAGCAGTCCCTCTTCCTGCACTGGAAGATCCCCACATGGTTGTCAAAGTAACCCCTAATGTCGCTGGGTTTTGCAGTCAAAGATCTAGAGCTGCTGGGGGCTATGATGTTCTTCAGGGTCCTTGCTTTCTTGACGACAACCTGGGGTTTGTCCGCAAGGGATGGGCCTAGGAGGGGGTCAGATTGGAGAATGTGCCAATGTTTATTGATGGTTTTGGTAATGGATTGAAAGTTATGATTGAATCTAGTGATAAACCTGGGAATATAAGAGGGGGAGATGGAATCAGGCTTCTCCCTAGGGGTGTGATGGGAACAGGACAAAGCAGCATCCTTGAGAAGATCAGGCGGATACTAGAGTTGAGCGAACCTCTGGAAGTTCGGGTTCTGCTGGTCCGTCCGAACTTCGGGACAAAGTCCGGGTCCGGGTCCGGACGGAACCCGAACGATCGCACGGACAAGCCTGCCTGGTCGTCTTGGGCTTGAAGGTCTCCAAGCGAGTTGAGATCATAGGCGGACTAGAAGAGTTCCTACGACGAAACAGGACAAGGGTAGTGTGGGGATCCCTCTTCGGACTAAGGTAGAGGGGGAGAATATAAGGGTCCAAATAGTGATCTAAGTTAGTATTGAAAGTTAGGTAATGGTTTTGGTAGTTATTTGTAACCGTGTAAGAGGTTAGACTGGGGGAGGATCCGGGTAGGGAACGCCTGTTTGGGGTCCAACAGCAGTTCTTTCGTTCCTGGGACTTCTTGTAGTATCGGGGGTCGTCGAGATCTAGAAACTGACGTTTTGGGTC
>BLSH010282563.1:3442431-3460765 GCA_018402905.1 Glandirana rugosa | reverse complement strand
AAGCAGCGGTATGTGAAATCTCTAATTTCTGCTATCTGTCCTCAGAGCAACAGCACAGACAGCAGTAGTAAAGTAATCTATCTCAGGATGCAGGATCAGGTCTTAAAATGGCTAAAATCTGTCCCTCACGCCGTCAGCTACCTTTCCCTACACTAACCCAAGGAGCATGTGACTGCAGCACTGTGACTCCAGCTTATAAAGAGGCTGGGTCACATGATGCACCGGCCAATCCCAGCCATGCCATTAGTAGGCATGGCTGTGATGGCTTCTAAGGGCAAACCAGTGAAACGCTTGTTGATTGGCTGCCCTGCAGCTTCTCAACACGTGGAGTAAAATAGCAGAACCCCGGACCGAACCCGAACGATTTTTGAAATGTCCGGGTCCGGGTCCGTGCCACGGACACCCTAAAGTTCGGTACGGACCCGAACGTTACAGTCCGGGTTCGCTCAACACTAGCGGATACCCTTTCTCAAGGAGTTTGTGAGTCATAATTTGACAGTGAGGGGGAAAAATCATGGGGTCTAGAACAGTTTCTTTGTATCCTGAGATATTGCCCCTTGGGAATATTATTTTTCCAGGCCGGATGGTGGCAACTATCGTAATGTAAATATGAGTTGCCAGCTACTAGTTTGGTGTGGTTAGTGGTATGAATCCCATTGCCTTCGTGGAACAACTCCAAGTCCGCAAACACTAGGCGCTCAGAATCAAGGACGTAGGTGAAACTGAGGCCTAGGTCATTGGAGTTGCAGTGGTCCACAAAGGCCAGGAACAGGTCCCCACCCCAAATCAGCAACACTTCATCTATGAAGCGACCATAGAAAATGATGCGTTGGAGAAAGGGATTGTTATGCCATATGGACAGCTTCTCCCACAGACCCATGGTGATGTTGGCATAGCAGGGGCGAAACTAGCCCCCATGGCAGTGCCCGGGTCTGCAGGTAGAAGGTGCCTTGAAACACAAGTAGTTGTGTTCTAAGCAGAACTTGGTGCCATCAGCCAAAAATTGGGCTTGATGTGAATTGATGCTGGCTTCACTGCCCAAAAAGTGGCTTATTACCCTCAGGCCTACGTCATGGGGGATGGGTGTATAAAGAGAACAAACGTCGAGAGAGGCCCACATATAATGGCTCTCTCAGTGATAGTTCCATAGAATTTCAATGACGTGGGCTGAGTCCCTGATGTAAGAGGGTAACTGCTGGACAATGGGCTGAAGGAAAAAGTCAATATATTGAGACAGACTCTGGGTGAAGCTATTTGTACCTGCCACAACCTGGTCTACCTGGAGGATTGCTGAGAGACTTGTGCACTTTAAGTACTCCAGACTCCAGTTCCAACTTCCAGCTCATCCTCCCTTCGGCACCCGGCCCCAGCTTTGATCCGTATCCTCACACATTTGGCCTCTGCTTTCTCTGACGCCATCGGTCACATAACCTGTCTCCTGTGTATCCAGAAGTGGAGCGGCAGCCAGCGTTCTCACAGTGGACCCGGTCCTGGCTCTGCAGTATCATCGAACAGCTTGTATCCTGGAATGAGGGGCAGACCCCATGAGAGCTAGAGGCACTGCCGCGGTTGTGCACACTGTGGCAGCCTCGCTCCCTTCCCCCTCGTGGCCTCCACTACCCACCATCTGCTAAAAGAAACAGGAACAGGGGCACCGTCCGTTACAACCATCAGAGCAGGGCACTTGTAAGTTAGCTCATATGAGCTCTTCTCATCTATTGCATGTAATTTGTTTCCATGATTTTATATTCAATGATTAAAGTGACTTCTTTTACCTCTTCGTGACTTTGATATACTATTGGGGACCAGTGCACTCCCATCTGTTGCCCTCTGATCCCTTAAAAGGGGTAAATTGATATCTCTCTCTCTGGAGTCTATTTCTTAATATAGGAAAGGACTTTGCTTGCTTTGGAAACCACAGCTTGGCATTGCATGCTATTATTAAGCTTATGATCTAACAAAACCCCCAGATCCTTCTCCTCTATAGATTCCTCCAGTTGTATTCCACGTAGTATGTATGATGCATGCATATTTTTAGCCCCCAAGTGCATAACGTTACATTTATCAACATTAAACCTCATTTGCCACACAGTTACCTAATTAAACAGTGCATTGAGGTTGTCTTGTAAGTTGGAGACATCCTGTAAAGACGTTAGTCCACTTGCATAGCTTGGTGTCATCTGCAAACACTGAAATGGTACTTTTAATCCCAGACCCTACATCATTTACAAAGGTTTTAAAAAGTAAGGGTCTCAACACTGAGCCTTGGGGTACGCCACTGATAACCTTAGACCAGTCAGAGTAAGAATCATTAACCACTGAATTCTTAACTCTGAATTCTGTATTTTAGCCAGTTTTCTATCCATTTACAAACTGATCTTTCCAAACCGGTAGACTTTACCTTACACATTAGCCGTGTGTGGGGAACGGTGTCAAACGCTTTTGCAAAATCCAAACATACCACGTCCACAGCCACCCCTCTGTCCAATGTTTTACTTACCTCCTCATAAAAAGAAATCAGGGTTGTTTGACAACTTCTGTCTTTCATGAATCCATGCTGTTTGTTGCTTAAAATATTTTTTTTCCAGCAAGAACTCATGTGGTATTTTATAAAACTCTCCAATATATTCCTGACTATGGTCTATAGTTACTTACCCTTTTTAAATATGGGCACCACATTGGCCCTACGCCAATTCAGCTGAGCTTGAGCTCATTCAGTAAATTCTGGGGAAAAGTCTGTTGCAAACTAAACAGCCTATTTGCTTGTAGTGAGTCAACCCCATTGCCTGCATCCCTTCATGTGACCTGCGTACTCATACTTGGTTTGCAACTAGCTAGTTCATTGAATCATGGTCATTGCTTGACTTTGTACTAAGAGCGAGTGAATTTAACAGTATAAGCTTTTGTAAGTAAGTCAAGTATATATAGATTATGAGGATATGCAGAATTCATAGTATTTATAGTATATCCCTAAAACTAACCACTTGAGCTCCAGAAGATTTTCCCCCCTTCATGACCAAGTCACTTTTCGCAATACGGCACTGCGTTACTTTAACCAGTTGCTGCCCGCCCACTGTCAAATGATAGAGGAGGAGTGCGGCACTCGTTCTAGGAAAACATCACCCAAGAACGACTGCTCTCGCGCAGTGTGGTGATCGTGGCCATGCCGTGTTCCTAGGACACGGTGTGACCCTGATCTCTGTAAAGAGCTGATGATGTGGCTCTTTAACCATGTGATCGGCTGTGTCCAATCACAGCCAGTCACATGTAAATTTGGAAGTGCTGGTAATCAGCTCTTCTCGCCTCACACTGACAGAGTGTGTGGTGAGGAGAGGCTAACAGTGGCATCTCCTCGCAGGGGACACCAGGAGAAGTAATCAGGGCACTGATCATCAGTGCCCTGATTACAGTAAAGCCCTAGGAGTGCCCATCATTGCCACTAATTAGTGCCCATCAGTGATACCAATCAGTGCCCACCAGTGACACCAATCAGTGCCTGTCAATGCTGCCTTTCAGTGCCAATCAATGCCTGTTCATCAGTGCTGCCAATCAATGTCCTTCAGTGCCTCCCATCAGTGCCCATCAGTGCAGTTCATCAGTGCCCACCAGTGCCATCTATCAGTGCCCAGCAGTGCCACCCATCAGTGGCACCTCTCAATGCTCATCAGTGCCGCATA
This sequence comes from Glandirana rugosa, assembly GCA_018402905.1. Classification (NCBI taxonomy): domain Eukaryota; kingdom Metazoa; phylum Chordata; class Amphibia; order Anura; family Ranidae; genus Glandirana; species Glandirana rugosa. Next base: position 3,457,088 of record BLSH010282563.1, on the reverse strand, counting down.
CCAGTACCACCTATCAGTGCCCATAAGTGCGGCATATTAGTGCCTCCTCATCAGTGCCACCTAATCAGTGCTCATAAGTGCCACCTCATCAGTGTCTAGCAGTGCAGCCTATCAGTGCCCATCAGTGCAGCCTCATCAGCACACATCAGTGAAGGAGAAAAATTACTTATTTACAAGATTTCCTGACAGAAAAAACTTCTTAAATACCACCAAAAGCAAGTTCTATTTGTGTGAAGAAAATGATTAAAAATTAATTTGGGTACAATGTTGCATGGCTGCACAATTGTCATTGAAAGTGTGACAGCGCTGAAAGCTGAAGAATGGCCTGGGCAGAAAGGGGGTGAAAGTGCCTTGTATTGAAGTGGTTAACTGACAATTGTGCGGTCATGCAATGCTGCCTTGCAGGAACATAGAATTAATTTCTTCCCCCCCTGTCAGAACAGTGATCTGCTTTGTTTACATATTCAGATCATCATTTTGCGTTGTTTACTGATGATCGGTGGGTGCCGGAGGACGTCGAGAAAACATTGTGAAAAATCAGAGCAGACGGAAATTCAGAGTCACATTGGCGGCTGGTGAAGTTTTAGGATGGGGGGGCGTCAGGCCCCGCCCTTCCTTTTTGATCCCTCCTACTTCTAATAAGCCTCACCCCTTATAGAATCCACCCACTCCGTCCCCTGTATTCCACATATTGTGTCAGGAGTACACAGCTCAGCATCACAGGACACAGTATACAGCTCAGTATCACCGGACACAGTATACAGCTCAGTATCACAGGACACAGTATACAGCTCAGTATCCCAGGACACAGTATACAGCTCAGTATCCCAGGACACAGTATACAACTCAGCATCACAGGGCAAAGTATCCAGCTTAGCATCACAGGATACAGTATACAGCTCAGCATCACAGGACACAGTATACAGCATCACAGGTGGGGTAAATTGCAGCCAATATCACAGGTGGGGGTATATAACAGCCAGTACCACAGGTGGGGAAAATTGCAGCCAATAACACATGTGAGGGCAAATTGCAGCCAATATCACAGGTGGGGGTAAATTGCAGCCATTATCACAGGTGGGGGCAAATTGCAGCCAATATCACAGGTGGGGGTAAATTGCAGCCAATATCACAGATGGGGGCAAATTTCAGCCAGTATCACGGGTGGGGGCACTTTGCAGCCAATAACACAGGTAGGGGCACTTTGCAGCCAGAATCACAGGTGGGGGCACTTTGCAGCCAATAACACAGGTGGGGGTACTTTTGCAGCCAGTATCACAGGTGGGGGCACTTTTGCAGCCAATAACACAGCTGGGGGCACTTTTGCAGCCAGTATCACAGGTGGGGGCACTTTTGCAGCCAGTATCACAGGTGGGGTAAATTGCAGAGACCCCCCCGAAGTCGGGACAAGTCCCGCACTTACCCCATCTAATAGGCAGAGTGTTGCAGAGTTCGGCATTTGGAGAGCGGCTGTCAGTCTGCAAAGATCGCCATGTGGAGACCGGCTGTCCCCATCAGTCTGTCGGTCACCGGTCAGGGTCTCTGTAAGAGCATGGATCATGTCAGCCGCCACAGTGACCCACCTGTTCAGCACACACACATAGCCTTTAATGGCTGACCAACAGGCTCACTACTTGGCTGTCAGGTGACAGCCAAGGAGCCGAAAAAAAAGAAGAAAGTCAATGTACCGGCGTCACCTGCAGCGGGCCGGGCTGACTTTTCTTTTTTTTTTTTTTTCTTTTTAGCCAGTGGAGAGGCAGCGCCCAAGCGCCCCTTATACACCAGCCGCCACTGCAGAGTCACATATATTATGTGGCGTTATGAAAGGTGAGGTGATCGATGGACGTTATGTTTCACCTCGCATGCGTCCGCTTGCAGGAAACTAAGGTGGAATCCGCTCCAGGTTTTACCAGCCACCTTGGCAGGGTGGGTTCCTGACCAGATTTTGCGGTCCACTTGTGTCCATCAACAGGTGGTATAAAGGAAGTGGGTCTGGATCAGAGGATGGCTCTTGATCTGGACTCAGGAAGAAAAAGCCTGACAGAGCTGTTGAACTGAACTTTGCTTTGTGACTGAAACAAAAGGTTTGCATTATCTTTTTGTGGGTGACTGGGAAAAGCCCTTCACCTCTGAGTTAGGAAAACTGGATATGTTTAGTTAGTGCCGGGATGGCAAGGATTTATTTTCTCTTTTGTTTATTTGATTTTTACATGCAACCTTGTAAATAAACCTGGCTACAGGTTTTAAGAAAACCTGCCGTTTGGACTATCTTTTTCCAGGGAAGAGGATCCCCAGTGAGCTAACCCCACACAATATATATATATATATATATATATATATATATACACACACGTGATCCAGAGCACAGCTTCCGCCCTGTTGCAGTAAAACTGCCATAGGGCTGTTGGCAAGTGGTTAGTATTCAGCTAAAATCTAGAAATGTTGACAACATGCTTTGGAGTGAATGGAGGAGGTAAAATGAAGGTTTATTTTGTTGTTCTTTGTAGTTTTTAAAAATACAACTGGGTTTAAATTGCTCCTGAATGTTACAGAAGCCTTTTTCAAACATCCTATATTTATTTTCCCAAATATTTCCTTGCTTTCCTTTTTTTTTACACAAAGAAAGAATACAGGCCATTAAAAGATAAACCAGTACCTTCTAAATAAAAAAAAGAGTTGTTTGTCTATCTTTTAAGCAAGGTTTACCTTAGCAGCTCAATGAGTGAAATCGAGAGTTTCTGCTTCAGGGAAATCAATGGTTTTACTGTAAAATCAAATTTGACTAAATCGTTAATTCCTAATTCCACAGCTTTTCTGTAAGGATAGACCTGCACATTACTGAGATGTATACTGTAGGTGGATATGCATACATTTTGAGGTACACCATTATTTACATAAATGTCATCACTAAGTTTTCTTGAACATTTGCATCAATGTATGTTGATATGCAAGACAGCTAACCTCAAATGTTACAATTAAATAATCTGTAACTATTTGCAGTTTGATTTCTGCTGGGACCTTCTGTGTAATTAATGCTAAATTAACAACTACCATTCATTAGGGGAATCATTTGATGTTTCATTTATACACATTTTAATTTTGCTTTGCTAAGAGTTTGTATTGATTAATGACAACTCATACAGAAACTCATCTACTGTACTCGATCCCTGCTGCTTGCACTGCTTATGTTGACAGTGTTGTGTGATATAGCACAGGTGTGCTCAGTTGGGACCCGAGAGAAGCACAGCATTTGGATATGATCAGGAAGACTCATTAGGAACCACATTTACCTTAAAATAAATACTATCATCACGCTTCTCTTAGGATGGTTTCTTAATCTAAATAAAGGGAAGTAGGGGATCAGGCAAAAGGTCCTGTGGACAGATTTTGATTTGATTTGAGGTTAAATGCTGAGATCTTTAATGAAACCCTGTCACCAAACCATTCACTTCAACAAAAATCTGCACATAGGAATATATATGCAATTACTGTATTTTATGCATGCTATTCAAGTCATTCTAAACCCTTAACTTTAACGTACAGGTAAGCCTATAATAAGGCTTACCTGTAGGTTCCCTGCATATCTCCTTAACCTGCACGGTTTAGGAGATATACAGTGTACTCACATGTGCCCACGTCATCGGGCACATGCGCAGTGAAGAAACAGCCTCCGTGCCATTTCTTCACTGAGATTGTGCCGCGATAGGCGGCTCATGCATGCTCAGTCACAGAGTCGGAGTCTGTGGCCCCGGAAGGAAGAGGGTCAGAAGATGGACGCGGCCTGGAGTGGGGACATTGCAGGCTTCCAATGCAGGTAAGTACCACATAATGGGCTAATATGCGGTGCATACTAGCCCATTATGCTTTTACATTGCAGGGTAATAATAAGAAAGTAAAATCCATCAGGGTTTACTTCCTCTTTATGATTTTTTCACCCCCCCCCCCTTTATACTTACCTGAGTCCATCTCGATCCAGTGCTGTGCCCAAAAACAACAGCTCTCTCTCCCTCCTCACAGAGAAGATTGATAGCATTGGCTCCTGCTGCTGTCTATAGACACAGTCAGTGGGCCTCTGGATTAAACCCACATAAATGCCCTAATAGGAAGCGGCTTGCTATAGTGGGCACTAGCCGAAGAGAAGAGGAGGATGGGGGCTGCTCTGTGCAAAAGCATTACACAGAACAGGTGAGTACAATATGTTTATTATTTAAAAGAAAAGAAGGTTTAGAATCACTTTAAGATCCAAGAGGCTGCTGCAATTTTCAGTAAACTGGGGTGCCTTAACGTGGCCACAGAACAATTCAAAGTGCCCTTGCTCCAATCACAGTGAAACTTCACTTCAAAACAACACTCTGTGCAGTGCTTGTACACCCCACATGAATGTATACTCACCAAATACTATTGACCCTCTTGTGCACAGATGGGTCAAAGCATGCCAGATAGTTAAGCAATTGCTCCTCTCCTCTAATCCACCAAAGAGCAAGGTCCAGGGGTGAATGCCAAATTCTCTGTATTAGAGCAGGAGATAGGAAAGCCCTGACACAAAGAATATCATTGCACACCTCTTTTTATTAAATAAAACCAGTGACATAACAAACACAATTCATTACATATTATTGTGCCTTCTTGGCACTTGGTATATCCAGCAGTATTGTTACCCTGCCGCTGTCTGCTTTTTTTTTTCTGTTTTCTAACTTTAGACAATACCTTTTTCATTTAGATGTATTGGAGGGTTGTATAATTTTCCAAATCCTTGTGCAGGCAAAGGGAGAGGAAGTTAGAGAGAAACTTTCTCCAATGGGGTCACAGACAGAAATAAAAACTGGACAGAATTTTTAATTCTTCCCTATTCTATCAAAAAAAAAATGTATTTATTACAGGTGCTTATATAGCACCATCAATTAATATTACCACATATACTGTTGTAGCACCCTCTAGGTCAGGGATCCTCAAACTACGGCCCTCCAGCTGTTGCGGAACTACACATCCCATGAGGCATTGTAAAACTCTGACATTCACAGACATGGCTAGGCATGACGGGAATTGTAGTTCCTGAACAACTGGAGGGCCATAGTTTGAGGACCCCTGCTCTAGGTAGTGAGGTGCTAGAGTGAGGTTTTTCTCTGGCAGTGTAGGTAAATTTAGACAAGCCTAGCTGGCTGCACTTCCTTCAAGAACTCTGCTTCAACCAGCCACGTGCATTCTGAGCTCTACAGCCTCGCGGTGATCCTACGGAGATCTATATGGGTCTATGACAAGCCTTGATCTACTTTTATCTAGTGCGTGCATTTTAATTGTTTTTATGACTTTTTAAATAAATCACTACACCTAGATGGAGGCGCCCTCTTGTGTTTGCTTTTTCTAGCTGGTTGCTAGGCCTGTTTGTTATCATTCCAGGCTGGGAGTGGCTCAGAGTAGCAGCTGATGACTCACAGGTGGTGTCATTTCTTGGTTACCTCCCCTTTTCTTGTAGAAGGTGCTAGAAGGAAAGGTGGAGAAGAGAGGAGGAGCTGCCTGGGGTATCTTAAGGAGACCTGACCAATTCCCAACTTGGATTGGCAGGGGGCAGGCCTCTTTAAATACCTGGGGCCAGCCCAGCTGGGGGAGGAGTAGTCAGGTGGAAGAGCTGGAACGAGAGGGTATGGAGCCTGTTGGGCCCACAGGGACCTCCCAAGTCTGGGGGGGGGGTGACCCTAGGCTGGGGCTCAGGTGCTTCCAGGAGGAGTGAGAGATCCTGGAAGGCGAGGCACATGGGAGAGCAGAAAAGAGGACAGCAGGAGAGAGAACACTCTAAGAGTCTCCAGGAGAACTACTGGTCGCAGTCTACACAGTCAGGAGGACTGGGGAGGCATGCCCGAGAGATTGCAGTTTGAGAGATAGGTTCAGAACCAAAGGAGAGGGCTGTGAAAAGGGCAGTGGAGAGTCATTGCAGTCATACTGGCTGTCAGGGCCTGAAGAAAGCTATCTGTGAGTGGTAGCAGAAGAGAGGACAGCTAGCACCTAAACTTTTCTACACAAAAGAGGCCCGAGGCCTCTGCCCACAAAAGGCAATCCACTGAGGCCTGGCTGAGTTAGTGTGTCAGGCTTAACCATGCTGTGCTAGCTAGTCTGGAGGAGTGATAGTCTGCAGCAAAGGAAGTGCTGGAGGAAAAGTAACAGTCTGCAGCAAGTGTTTGTGCTGGAGAGAAGAGAGAAGTGTATATACTGGAGTGTATATAGGAGTCCTAAGCAAATTTGCACTGAATGTTCTTAGGCATCCCTTAATTCCTTAATACCTATCCAAGTTCAATATCCCTCAAATAAAAAAAAACAAAACAAAGCAATGGACTGTTCTATGCCTCTGAGGGACTGAGAGATGAATGTCTGGCTGGGCAGGGTGACAGGTGAACCATTACTTTCAGCAACTCCTACGGGGGCATGACTACACTGTATATTGTACATTCATATCGGCCCCTTCCCTCAAGGAGCTTACAATCTAGGATCTCTATTTCACATTAAGGCCAATTTAGTCAGGAGCCAATTAACCTACCAGCATGTCTTTGGAGTGTAGGAGGAAGCCTACACAGAGAATATGCAAATTCTGTGCAGGTAGTGCTGTGGATGTGATTCAAACCAATGACCCTAGTGCTGCTAGGGCAGAAGTGATAATCACTGTGTTGTCCATATTGTTTTTAAATTGAAATAACATTTCAATAAATTCCAAAAATACATGGGTTCATTGATAGTACAATAATTAAAATTAGTCTTGACTTTTTTAATAATATAAGTGATGTACCATACCTGTACATAAGATAATCAAATTAAATTCAAGTGAAAATCTTTCATAGTCAAAAGCTTTACTGCATAAATATTTCAAATGTATTATCACATTGCATGGTTTGCTTTATTCTGTGCATTTTTGTGAGTGTGTGTGTGTGTGGGACTAAGAAAGGTTTAGCTTTGGGTATATATGGGTACAGTTCTTTTGCCGTTGTTGCTAGGTGGGAAGGAAATTAATTATCTTTGCTCTTCATAGAGGCAGCAAGCGAACGCCTTAGTAAGTATGTTGAATATAGTATTTCATGCAGTAAATACGTTGTAAATAGAAACGACATGCTTTCAATATTGTTAGAATACTTACATGAATAGTAATGAAGCGTTCAAAGAAAAATCTATTTATTTTATTATTTTTATTTAGTTATTTATTTATGTTGATTTGTATATCTTGGTTAATTTTTGCTAACCAAAGTTAAGAATTCTGAAGATGGTAGTAATTAAATTTTTAATTGAGCATGCCACTAAATGGTGTTTGGTGCAGCTGAGTGTTGGCTGTGCCAGTTGACAACTCTGGTCCCATTCTGTCAATTGCGTAGTTTTATTGGTGAGCATTCCTAAATGGGAATTCTCTGACACCTAACAGAAGAAGTAATACAACAAATAATTATGCACTTAGTGATATGGGGTAATGCAGCATTCAACATTCAAAAACAATATTATACAAAAAGAATGTGCAAAATCACTAAATATAAAACTCAGGATAAACTAAGGTAAATGCTATACACAAATATGTGCAAAATACTAAAATCTCCTAACCAAAATCCAAACCTTAGAAAGGTCACACAACTTATCAAGACTTGTAAACTTCTTTTAGAACTTGGAAAGTGGCCATATGTAAGCACAAGCCCTGTGCTCCAAGAGAACCAAAGTGACAGTATACCAGCTTAAGAACCCATCAGGTAATACAATAAAAAGCAATACAGAGATAGCACAACAATTTGAACGTTTTTACGTAGACTTGTACAACTTCTCAGCTTCAGAAAAGCAGAAGTTGACACCAATATCAAGACTTGCCCTTATACAGAGTTTTCTAGAGAAAAACTGCCCCAAATCATTCACCACAGACACCGCCGACAGGCTTGACCTACCTATAACAACTCAAGAATGGAATACAGCTCTCAAAAAAACTAAAACCGGGGAAAAGCCCTGGCCTAGATGGGCTCCCAGTTGTCTATTACAAGACCTTCTCAGTTGTGCTATCCGCACCCTTCCTCAAAGCATTTAACTCCCTCTCCTCTGACAACCCACTCACAACAGGTTTACTAGAAGCACATATCTCCGTAATCCCTAAAGAAGGAAAAGACCCCACCAATACAGCCAACTATAGGCCAATATCTTTACTAAATCAGGACATTAAAATTTTCACAAAAATCCTAGCTAACCGACTACTCCCTTCCATCATCGGCCATGACCAAGTGGGCTTTGGCAGGAAAGATAGGGACAACACAATCAAAGCTATAAACCTATGCCACTTCCTGACCTCCTTCAATCAAGCAGGCTTCTTCCTTTGCCTGGATGCGGAGAAGGCGTTTGACAGGGTGGCCTGGGACTACATGGAAGCAGTCTTTAGACACACGGGTTTGGGTAACCGCCTATTAAGCTTTATAATGGGCAACCAACCCCATGGCAAAAGTCAGAGTTAACGGCCTCCTGTCAAATGAGTTCTCTGTCCACAATGGCACGAGGCAGGGTTGTCCCCTCTCCCCTTTACTATTTACACTGGAGCCCTTTCTTCGTAACCCAGATATTAGAGGTGTAAAACACCCCAAAAAAGAATATAAATTAGCAGCATTCGCTGACGACATCCTGCCCTTTCTTACTGAGCCACATATCTCACTCCCCAACCTTTTAACAGAATTTCGTCAATTTAGACTAATATCCAACCTTAAGATAAATGTTTCCAAATCCTAAGCCCTAAATATCACCCTCCCTAACCAAATAGCCACTCAATGGAAGGGAAACTTCCTATTCCAGTGGAAAGATGATTCAATAACCTACCTTGACATCCAACTCCCTCGAGACCTCAAAGACATATACCCCAAAAACTATCTACCAGTACTACAAAACTTGACCATTGATTTTAAACAATGGAACAAATCCATCTTCTCTTGGTTTGGTAGAGCAGCCATCCTAAAAATGAATGTCCTACCCCATATCCTCTACATCTTACAAGCTATACTATCTCATATTCCCACCGTCTTTTTCCAAAGCTACAAAAGCTTATGCATTAGATTTCTTTGGGGAAACCAAAGATTAATTACTCTCACCTCTGCCTACCCAAACACAAAGGTGGGATAGGCCTGCCAGATCTCAGGAATTACTACCGTGCCTGTCAACTTTCCAGAATCATGGACTGGAATATCCATGATCATACCAAAGACTGGGTCAATCTTGAAGCCTCTTTTTCCCTATACCCCCTCCATTCAATGCCCTGGATGCTCTCAAAACATGTACCGATTGATATCCGCAATCACCCATTAATCAGCCCAACCCTTAGTTGTTTCCACGAAACTTGCAAATCCTCCTCCTTATCGCTACGCCCCAATCCTGATTTCCCCCCTGGATTGAATAGTAACTTCTTAAATGATGCCTGGCCACACAGAAACGTCCTGGTTCAACATTTCTTTGCACGAGAAAAACCCCTACCATATGGAAACATCCCAACACATGAGGAAAGACCGTCGATCTCCCCTTGGAACTACACACTACTCTTGCACAATATCCGTACCTTATACAAGAAGTCTAAAGTATCCAGACCACTTTCGCACTTCGAAAACCCTATGTTCAATGCAAAAACCCTGACGCAACATAATTTCTACAATGCATTCTCTCCTATCTTCAAACGTCCCTTCCAATATAGGGCTAGCTTGTGCAGCTTGGGTAAAAGATCTCTCCCTTTCCCTGTCACACGAAAACTGGGAACAAATCTACCGGATACATGCTGGAGATGTCAACTTGAAAAACTACTATCTAAACATTCTGGTCCGAGGTACATCACACCTTTGCTAAGATCACCACATACACGCTTGACTACTCTCCAGAGCAATTCCTCCTACACCACTCCTCCACCCCAAACAACACATACTTTAAATCCCTAGCCATGCACATGGTAAATACTGCCAAACAATGCATACCAGTTCACTGGGGTACCCCACACTCCCCTCAATCAAAGAATGGTTAACTATAATTGCCAAGATAGCATAAATGGAATGTCTCATTAATATTGCCCAAGACATACCTACTAAATTTTCTTCCAAATGGGCCTTCTGGACTCATTTCCAGACAAAGGCAGAATATCAGGACCTTATCTCCATTAAATTTACCAAGCAATCACCACTCCAACACCACATACTAGATCTCCTTAGGACTAACCTCAAAACTAACGACTCTAGCTTAACACTCCCATTACCAAAACGACCCGCCCTTCATAAAACTGAATGCAGAACTTCCAGCCTTCCCCTTACCCAAATCTACGGAGGGAAAGAGAGATAGTGACCCACCCTCTCCAACCCCCTGGCCCATACCCATTCCGCCCTCTACCCTTCCCCATCTTATTTCTTCTTTACCCCCCCACCCTCCTTCTCCTTCCCTCTAATATCCCCCACCCCACCATCTGGTCCCCCTGGACCTTGCTCAACCCAATCTCATACAGAAATCTAAACTTTGTACTAAGACACCAACTCATCACGTCAAACTAACCATATAAACTAAGCCTTAACCTAAACAAGAAAAACTACAGCCTACACAACAAACTCCCGGCCATACCTAAGGAACGGTTCTGCATAGGCAAAACACATACCTAACCAATACAGACAAGAAACCTTAAATTAAATATCCTTTAACCAACCCGGACCAAAAGAAACCTATAAGAACCTCAACGATGCATGAAATGAGACACCCAAATCCCTTAGATACCTCAGTCTCAAACTTTCGCATCAATACCCAGAACCCTGTAAAATCAAAAAGCCTTCAACCTAATTGAGTTAAGTTACTCCTCAGTTAATGTATGACTTGATGTTATCAGTTTGTCAACCAAGCTAGAGTTACAATTACTAAGGAAACATGTTGTGTACCACTCATCCTGTACTGCTTGTTTCTGTAATGTATTCCCTTTTGCTTGTTCCACTATAGTTACAATAAGAATCTTTTGGGAAATAAAAACACTAAGGCTGGATTCACACCTGTCCGGTGCAAATTCCAGCCTGTCTGCTGACGGGAAGGGGTGGAGCTGACGTTCGGCGGCTCCTGTCAGATCACACAGCGCAGCAGCTGCGGGGGAGAGATGGGGAGGGGCCACGAGCTGGGGAAAATATCCCTGTTCAGTGCAGAGTGCATCTCCATGTTAGATGCGCTCCCATTGAACTCAACGGGCTGGGAATTCGCACCACGTTGCACAAAAACGCACACTTTTTTTGTGCAATGCGGAGTGCGAATGCACCAGACCTATGTGAAGCGGACACATTGAAAACAATGTGTTTTCAAATGTCCTGCAAATTGGATGCGGTTTAAGCCACATCCAATTCGCATAGGTGTGAACCCAGCCTGAAAAATGTCAAAGCAATTCACAAACATTAACGTGCATTGTAAATCAATATGAAATTGTGGTGAAAAAATTCTACGGCGAGGCTAGCTGCTGTGACATTATGCGAGGGGAACTAGTAGACGGACGCTACCTGTCACCTCGCATGCATTCATATAGATTGGACTAGGTGGAGTCCGGCCCAGGTATTACCAGCCACCGTGGCTGGGCTGGTTCCGGTCCAGGGTTTTGGTTCACTGGAGTCTACCAGCAGGTGGCTTAAATTACCAGGAAGTGCTCTCAGTTGTGCTCTGGTCTGGGACTCAGAAGGAACAATCTGAGTGAGCTCAATTTTGGTGTTTGGACTGGCCGTTTTTTGCAGCTCTCCATGTTAGTCAATGGCCCCATAAAAAGGTCGGCGTTTTTGAGCTGTAGATGGCGTCAGCGTTAGTGAGCTGAAACTAGAACCCACGGCCAGCGCGTTTTGAGGCTATAACATTTTGGCATTTTTTGACACTGACGCCGCAAAACGCCAACTAACGCCAACTAATATTGTACCGGTGTTTTCCGGCGTTTTTTGACGCTGACGTTTTTAGGTTGAAAAATAGCAGAGGGATGATTTTTTTTAAAAAAACGCCTATTGACGCCGACACTCACTAACGCCGATGCATAACGCCGAAAAACGCTGATTTTTTTTTTTGACGTCGGGCCCGACATTTTCTTTATTTTTAAAGATACGCCCGTGTGTATGAGGCCTAAAGAGAAGGTTTGCATTTGCTTATGTTTTGTGGGTGTTGAGGACCAGCCCCACACTGTATAGTGAGGAAAACGATACTGTTAATTTATCGCCAGACGGCAAGGTTTTTGTTTTTCTGTTTTCATTTCTGTTTATGTGCAACCTTTTAAATAAACCTGGCTGCAAGCCAGAATTTTATGAAGCCTGCTGTATGAAACTGCTTTTATCCCAGGAAAAGCGATCCCCACTAGAGCTGATCCCTTACACTGCCTATGACATCATTACACTCTGCGGTGTGCTGTTTTTAACCCTAAGATGCTTGTGAATATATTTGCTTTAAATAAATTAGTGTTTTCTATCAGTATTATACTATGGTCCTTCATATTATTTTCTGAGCACCTTTATGGAAAATTGCAGCCAATATATCCTTAAGTGATCCATAGTAGTTATTTTTCTGTGTTGTAGATCTCTTATCATTTGGAGATCATATACTGTATATCCAGTAAGGTATTTTGCACACTTGAGTCTAAGATGGTCTGGGATTTTTCTTGTGGAACTGTGTCACTTGACCTCCATTCAAAATTTCACATTTGCTCTTTGAGGGAGTCCTGAACATTGCTTTTGGGGGTGAAGTTGTTTCACCACAATGTTATATTGATTTAAAGAGCACATTATTTTTTTTTTTTAATGACTGACGCTTTTTGGCATTTTACACATATTTAAGTATATGGATAGCACTTATATTAATTCATAATGATTTTTATATTAAGACCCTATACACACTATACAACTTTTATTGTTGAAGATTTCCTTCAGATTTACCAAAACCATGTAGTGCAAGGGCCGGCCTGATTGCATACAGATTGAATCTCTTAAGGTTTGACCTCATAATATATGGTTTTGGTAAAACTGAAGGAAAAAATCTACACAAAATTGTATAGTGTGTATCCAGCTTTAGTGATTTTGCGCACGCTTATTGTATAACCTGTTAGAAGAAGACAGAACTGCAAGGCAATGGAACCAGAGGCTTATTGTGTAGGAGATAAATCTAGCATTAAAGTATATTTCCATTTTTGCAGCCAAATTTGGATAATGCCTACCTTATAATTGTTACATGTCCACATTCACATAGCATAACTTCAAAAATGTAAAAATTACAGCTTACCTTTTTTTAGTTGCTTTACTCTGGACCCTCCAGAAAATAAAAATTCTACTAGTTTGTCTTTGATTATGAGGGGCTAGGCAGCTATATTTGCCATAATTATCCCTGTCTGTACTGTGCAGGCAGATCTTCATTATAATCCGTAACTGGATTTGAACACTGGCTGCCCTAAGAATGGGTTAACATAAACAGGAGAGATGTGAGCTACCACAACTACCATGATCAAGCCTCCATCCCTAATTGTACGTACAAGGCAAAAGAGTGGTCATGAGACTTTATATGAGGCTTGTCATGAAATAAATCATATGGTCATGAATTATAAATTAAGTAGTATTTATTTTACAATCAGAGTAAACATTTCATGAACATGATATACATAGTATAGAAAAGGATAGGATTCATAGAGCCAACACATGAATACATGATTAAAATAGATGAATTCATATACTATTTATTTAACGTTGCAATTGGCCAACACATACAAACCCTGCTGTGTGTTTTTTTTATAAAGGTTTAAAACAACTTTAATGCACTCCACATACAAGGTGGTATCAAAAATTTTCGAGACTAGCTCTATTTACAGAAAACGACTTTATTTATCTACTTGTACACACTATTATCGTTAAAGTAATCCCCTTGTATAGCAATACAGTGCTCCCAGCATTCCTGCCACTGCTGGAATGTGTCCTGGAAGTCTTCTTTTTAAAGCGTGTCAAGCACCTTCTGCTTTTTGCACTGGATCTCCGCAATGGTGTCAAAACGGCGACCTTAAACTGGATCTTCAACTCATTGCAGCATTGCCGTAAACTTGCCAAATCATGTCAAACGTCTCTGTGGCAGATTTGCCCAGTTTCACGCAGAATTTCCCATTTGCTCTATGTTCTAACTTGCTGCCCATGATGAATCAGCAGAAGTGGTAACGCACATGGTCAGAATAGAACCAGTCGCACAGCTCCCGATGCACACAGGATGATGCCTTTCGGCGTACTGACTTATGAAGGTGCACCTTGTGACTGTGTGGTCAGCCTTATACTGTTGGCGAGTTACAAAACTGGTCTCAAAAATTTTGATATCACCACGTAACTTATGCACCACTATAGTTTTAAAAACTCTGGTCAAAACATTGAGCGGTTGTCATATTCCGACTGGTGTGTCAGTGTTCCACGTGGAAGTATTCAGTCATGCGGCTTTCCGTAGTAGGACACACGTAGCCCTCGACACGCTGACCAAGATAAGACTGGTACACGCAATGGTGAAGACGACTAAGTAGTACCCGTCGTTCAATCTTGTATCTCGTTTACCCTTTAAGACGCACTTTGACCCGTTTAGACGGTGTCTCTGCAAACTGTACTAAACCGTTCAAATGCCGTTACGACGTTACTCAACTTCTAGGTCAAATTCCAGCGGCAAAACTGTGGTAACGC